>BHFT01029422.1:0-30817 GCA_004320025.1 Laticauda laticaudata
TTGAACCAATCCCCATTCAAGTTCTTTAGCCAATCAGAAACCTGTATTTAGGAGTTTACTATTCTTTATACAGAACAGTATAGTTCACAAGCTTCGATGGTGTTTCCCTTTGCTCTTGTATTGCAACTTTCAAACCTAATCTCTAGTACCAAGAACTAACTAGGAGACTTGGACCAATTAAGATTTAAGTCTTAAAGGTTTCCTATTTATTTGGTTGGAGGGACTGAAAACCGAATCCACCACAATGTCACCATATTGCAACCTTCGCCAGTACAGTCCTCCCAAGTGTGTTGGAAGCCAGCATGGCTAGTTTGAAGTTTGACTTACTGCATTACATATGCAGGACATCTGATTGAAATTGATTATTATAGGCAGGGGTGGGCTGCTGGGGGTTCGCAGGGGTTCGGGAGAGCTCCTAGATAAGATTCTGTGCAGTCCGGACAACCCCCAAATCCCACTCCTGGCTGGGCCCACCCACCCCACCCCTCCCCTCCCCTCCCAAGAGTCCCCACCAGGCCCGTTTTCGATGCAGGTAAGTGCAGGATGCACACGGAGGCTCAGGGAGGGTGAAAAATAGGCACCCCGGAAGTTTGAGAAGGCTGGAAATGGGCCCATTTCTGGCTTCCAGAGAGCTTCCGGAGTCTGGGGAGGCCATTTCACCCTCCCAGAGGCTTGAGGAAAGCCTTCGGAGCCCAGGGAGGGCAAAAACACCCCCCCCACACCATGGTGCAGGAGGCTGAATAGGCCACACCCACCATGGCCATGCCCACCCAGCAACCGGGAAGAATACCCTTTGCTAAAAATTTTGAAGCCCACCCCCAGGTATACCGTATAACATATTATTGCCAGGACACTAGTTAGTTGGTATGGTCAAATCATGCAACTAAGTTCTCCAAAAAGAAACCAGATAGAAACACAGTCAAATCATGTACGTGTGCTTTCCACAAGGAAACTGGGCAGAAACATATTCTGAAAACACTGGCTTTATCCAGGTTAGACAGTGTGCTCTATCTAGGAGCATCCTTGAAAAGGGGCTGAAAATCTTAACTGATATATAGAACAGGTGCACATGATCAGTGGGAGATAGGTAATTAGGCCATGTGACTCTAATTGTGTTCTAGTTTTGGAATTTGCTGGCATATTCTTGGGATTCATTGACGATACCGATTCTAACTCATAATCCTAAATGCTTGAGGATTGATTGCGACGGTGGTATCTATAACAGTGGTCTCCTGCTTGAGGAAGCAGGGTGGACTAGGAGAACTCCAGGGTCCCTTACAACTTTTTTCATTTTTCTCACCATGTACATGTATGCATCCAAACTAGACTGTTGTTTCTCTGTGTCATTAGTATATGTGGGTATATGCATAATTTTGTATTTATTTATTTTGTCATGTTTATGTCGTGTGTATTGGAGGGGGTGGCCTCTTTGAGACCTGCCTGCAATGAAATTTCATTTTAATGTGTGCCAATTAGTGTACGTTCAAAGTGACAATAAAGTTATTGTATCTTTTACTATAAGCTGTGGTGATGCCACAGTGACAGCATGCATGAAACAATGTCATCGTGCAAATAGCGTACGTGCATCAAAATGCCTGGTGCTGGTACCAGGTACATAATGTCATCACATACAGGTTGTCATTTCCCCTTTTGTCTCTCTTGGGAATGCCTACAAATTGGTCCATCTTCAAATGAAATGTCCCTGGTGCTAGCTAGACACGGTGCAGCTCTTGTCCTTTCATCCACAATGGATTTATTTTTTGGAAAGAGAAACAAGATGGCTGCCCACAAATGGGCCCTTTGAAATGTTCCCTATGAGGCAGGGTGATTGTTGTTTGGTTGTTCTGTTCCTTCTGATACTTCATCAAGTGATGGACATCATTTCACAGCTGCTTCTTACAGTTCCTGTACATTCATGCTGATGTCATCATTAATAATATCTAACCCCCTCATTATCATCCTTTTTCATTTTGTTTAATTGCCCTTGATTTTACAAGCATCAGGGTATTCTCCACTGACTCTTGCCTTCTCATTATGTGTCCAAAATGTTTAAGCCTTAATTTTTATTACAGCCTTTCTAGTTTTACTTTGTTTCAAGTGGTAATGTAATAATAATTATTGTTTCTTTTTGCAGTCCACGATATCTGCAAAAGTTTCTCCAGCATCACCTTATAAACGCAGAATATTTTTGTTTGTTTGTTTGTTTGCCTTGTGTTTTCGCCTTCAACCTTTCTTATTATCCAGTTTCTGCAGGGCTGTGTTGTCACTGAGAGAATCTGACCTTGATAATACACACCTTCATAAATCTACTTTAATATCGAGCTGTTGCAGTGACTTGTGCCTCCATCACTACTCAAGTGGACTAATGCTGTGCATAAATCAGCCCTTGAGTTGATATTTTTCCCTAGTAAAAGTGGGAAATAGGAACTTATCTGTATTATCTATGACTTCTTGCCTTTGTCCCTGGGCTTGCACAGATTGTTGTGAGCATTGGACAGCTATTGCTCTTCAAATTGTCTAATTATGCCAGAATGCTGGAAAAAGGAAGGTTGGTGGTATTTGGGGAGAAAAGAAAATGCGCTATTGAAGAAATGGGAAACAAAATATATGGCAATTTCTCAGTTATAGATCCTTGGGGCCTCCTTTTTACTGCTCCAGATAATTGGGGTTCTCATTAGTAGACCCCAAAACAAAAATGGAGACAACTTTGTAGGAATAATAAAGTTTTGGCATGTGAATAGTGGCCAGAAAATTTTCCTAATCCTAACTCTCCAAAAACAAGTTAAATCCCTTACTTTTCCTATATAGTAATGAGGAATTTTGTTTCAAAATAGGCTCCTCAGAACTATTTCTGGTTTACCCAATGCCTCTGTTCCTTTTATCTATGCCAGGGGTAGGCAACTGTGTGACAACTTGACAACCTGTAGACTTCAATTCCCAGAATTCCTGAGCTGTGGCTGGCTCAGGAATTCTGGGAGTTGAAGTCCATAAGTCATAAAGTTACCATAGCTGCCGATCCCTAGTCTACAAAGAAGTCAGTATGTAACTAATGAAAACTAAAATATTGTTAGTGCATTTAGCTATTGGTTAGAATCCTGTCACTCACTACCTGAGTCCCCAACTTAAGAAGTGGTGCTTCTTGGAGCAAATGAATTTCTTCATTCCTTCCCACAGAAGTTAGTTTACATATTTACCTAATCATATGCATACCTTTTCCTTTTCTCCAAGTTGCTTTTTAAATTTAAGCAACTCAAACAGTAATTTCCTATTTAAATAAGGGATTGGATGTGCTTGGTCAAAAAAAAAAAAGTTTAAATTACCACAAAATAAATTTCTCCCTTGGGCGTAAAGAAAAAAAAAATCTGCTGTGAACTCCACGTGGTGTCAGGGAGGGCATCCGGCCAGTAAACACTCAGCTTTTGTCCAGTTGCCCTGACTCTACCCCAGAGGAGTCATGGGATGAGAGTTGTAAAAGGGTCTGGACTTAATAAACCCAAATGTCATTCATATTATGTCATTTGCTCCACTTCTGGCGGTAGCAATGTGATCTCAGGAGCCCCTGACACTTCTGTGTGCTCAAGATTTTGCAATCTTGTACAACAGGCAAATAGTGTTCTGTGTATTGTTGAGCTCGGGATTGCAAAATCTTGAGCATAATTTCTATTTATTTATTAAATTTCTATGCCACCCATCTCACTAATACAGCGACTCTGGGCAAGTTTATAGGGCGTGCCAAATTTTCCCAACTTTCAATTTCCAAACTTTAAGGGTGCTGAAAAATTGGGAAATGCCTTGGAGATTGTAAAGATATTTTGCTTACTTGAATATAATTTAGATGTGCTTGGAAAGTAACGATATAACCACATAACTTTTTAACGTTTTATTTGTTTCATTTACAATAAAAAGAGTTTTAAAAGTGCCCAAAACACAATTGAGATTAGAATAAAAAGATAAAAATTAATAAAAACCAGGTTGATGGGTAACCTGGGATGAGAACCTTCTCTACTCCACTCCTAATGTAGAAAGTCTCTGTCAGGGCCCCAGATCAAGCACTTCCACTTCCAGAAGGCCAGGAATGTTTATTTATTGATTGATTTGATTTGTCAATCGCTTACAAGATAATAGGTATAAGAATAAACATGAGTAAGAATACAGGAAATAGGTACAAATAAATGGGGACAATAGGACAGGGATGGCAGGCACGACTGTGCACTTATGCATGCTCCTTACAGCCCTCTTAGGAATGGGGCGAGGTCAATAGTGGATAGTTTGAGGTTAAAGGAGTCGGGGTGAGAGGATGTAATAACAGAGTCAGATAGTGCATTCCAGGCATTGACTACTCTGTTGCTGAAATTGTACTTTCTGCAATCAAATTTGGAGCGGTTAGCATTGAGTTTCTATCTGTTGCAATACAAGATGGGGGTGGATCTCACTTGTGATGGAAGAATCTAAGAAGCTGGGGGGCACAGCAGAAGAGGCCCTTCTCCTGGAACCCACCAAAAATTCTTCGGCCTTTGGGATAAGAAGTAGGCCCTTTCCACTAAAATAAGCGGGGTGGGTTATCTTACCTGTGAGATGAGAGAGCAATGTGAGGATTCTTTAGCTTCCAGCCTTTTGAGGCCACTGTTAACTTTTTCCATACTTGACTACAAACTGCATCTACCACACCTTCAACAATCCTGCTGATGTTGCTGATGTTTCATCAACTTTCATCAATTTAACAATATGCTTCATGCGACCATTTAACTTTACTTTCCAAGAAACCTGGTTCTAGTTCAGAATCCAGATTTTTTCATGAGTAATCATCCATTTTGCGGTCTTCTTGCTACAGTTCTTCAGTACCTTTGGGTCATCTCTTATTCATGTCTTCTTTCTCTGGCTGAACTTTGATCCCTCAAAGTTTTTATATATGTTGATTTCCATACACTTCTTTCATGTCTTGTCCTTCCTATTCAACTGTCATCCTTAATTTCTTTGTGCTGCTGGTTTAAGTCGAATTCTTCTTGCCTTGGCTGGAACTCAAATTTAGTTGAGCAAATATTTCTCTTTCTCTGTGGCCTTTTACTTTTTGCTTTCTTTTGGGTATTTTCAGCCATTTCACTTTCTTTGGCTTTCAAGGATATTTTTCTTTGCTTTATCTT
Organism: Laticauda laticaudata; assembly: GCA_004320025.1. Lineage (NCBI taxonomy): Eukaryota > Metazoa > Chordata > Lepidosauria > Squamata > Elapidae > Laticauda > Laticauda laticaudata. Next base: position 5,142 of record BHFT01029422.1, read on the forward strand.
TGATGTCATGAATTTCAGTTCCAGGTACTTCTGGGACTCTATCAGATCTACTCTTTTATCTTCATCCTATCAACATGCTTAAGCCCTATTAGAAAGTATTTCAAGTTATTCTTAGACCATATCAAAAAAAATCCAGTTCATAGGATTGCCTTTTAGTCAATCTGATTGAGGATGATGGGCATGGGAAATGATATCTTCTTGGTACTTGCCTTGAAACTGGAGATCTCCCTGGTCTCCAAGCTGTCTCTGCATTCAACTACATGTAGTCCTCGACTTACGATCAGTCATTCAGTGACTGGTCAAATTTGTAGTGTCACTGAAAAAAATTCCTTCCTTCCTTCCTTCCTTCCTTCCTTCCTTCCTTCCTTCCTTCCTTCCTTCCTTCCTTCCTTCCCAATAGGCATGGCTAATCTAGTGAAAGAAGAAACAAGGGAGACATGATAGCAGTGTTCCAATATTTGAGGGGCTGCCACAGAGAGGAAGGGGTTCAAGCTATTTTCCAAAGCACCAGTAGGCCAGACAGGAATAATGGATGGAAACTGAACAACTTGGAAATAAGGAGAATTTTTCTGACAGTGAGAGTAATCAACCAACAGCTTGTCTGTATAAAGCAACCACAGATTACCAAAAGGGAGGGGGAAGACACCTCATCCTAACAGTGGTTATTATTATTATTATTATATTATTATTATATTATTATTATTATTATTATTATTATTATTATTATTATTTTATTATTTCTGGCCTTTACAACCACTGGATGATTCTAAGGCGACAGATTAAACTCCACAAAGGCATCCATACAAAGTCTCTTTATTGTTCATCAGGCATCCTCAAATATAACTCACAGTGACATCAAGATTCATCTCAATGTCCCAATTCTCTGCATAGTTGACTTTATGGCGGTAAAAAGGATGGTTCTCTTTTCATTCCAGTAATGATGGAGCAATGGGTGAGGCACCAGCATGCTGCTGGGGTCCAAGCAGAGTGAAGAAACCTCCCCCACCCACAAGGGTCAATTCAGTGACCAATCAGGATTACCAGATGTGGCCACATGACATGGACTACATTTCCAGGATACCTTAACTACATTTACCATGTTGCATTCCCTTCAGGGGACAGCTCCCAATTCCTAACTAACTATCCCAATTCCCAATTAACTATAAACTGTCTGGACAGCACATCTTATATAATTATACAGTTATTATTTTTCTTATATGTATCCATTTCATGTATTCATAACTACGTTTTTACTTATACCTGTTATCTTAAAATCACTTGACAAATAAATAAATAAATAAAAAATAAATACTTCTGTTGCTGCCTTTCATCTTCCTGCAGATTTTATTGGTGGTATGTAGAATTATATCTGTGGAAATATAAAGCAATGGTAAATGCCATTTTTAACCTCTGTGTTAACCTAAGATAATTTACTGGAATATTATATAAGAATTCTCTGTTGTTTTGTGTAAAGGTTATATATTTGGCAGGTCATGCTGTCCAGTGTCATGTTAATGATGGAGATTACTGGAAATGGAAATGGGTAAACAGGTTAAGGAAACTGATGCTATGCTACAATAATAACAGGGCTGTTGCACAGGGTGATAAGTAGCTGGATAGATTGTGAACCTGGAAAGGGGCAGAGACTGTATATTTGAACCTGTATGTAAACCCCAGCCTTTCTGGGAGCCATGTCTTCTGCTCATGAGCAGAATTCCCTTTTGCAAAAGTTTTATAATAAAGCTCTTATATATTGTTGACATGTCTCCAGTTGTCCTGAATACCTGAATGGTTGATTTTTATCACATCATTGGTGGGCCAGGAGATCCAAGGATCGGGGCTGCCTATCAGCCTCCTGATTTTCCAGAAATTGCTTGGGACCATCCAATGACACCATCGAAAGGATGAGGCCAAAATTTTCCGATCGTTTTTTCCTCTGCTTGTGAAAGTTAAGGATAGAAGGAGATGGCATAGGAGCAAGAAGAGTCTCCGAGAAACCATTCCTGCCTCCAACTTAAAAAAGCCCAATTTGTAACCTTAGAAATTATTTCAAGCTATCCGAGAGACTTTGGGAAGTTTTAGGGTGGGGATGAGAGTGTCTTGCCTGAACCCTCTCCTTCCCCCAAGCCTCATCCTCTCATCCCTATCTTAAAAAGGCCAATCATAAAAAGGAAGACTGGGTTGATGGGAATAAGAAAGATTAAAGATGGAAATAAGAGCACCCTAAAAGCCTACCAATCAATTTTCAGCCTTAAACAAGTAGGTAGGAATGCATGAATGCATGAGGGAGGGAGGGAGGGAGGGAGGGAGGGAGGAAGGAAGGAAGGAAGGANGGGAGGAAGGAAGGAAGGAAGGAAGGAAGGAAGGAAGGAAGGAAGGAAGGAAGGAAGGAAGGAAGGAAGGAAGGCAAACTCTGCTCATACACCAGCAGTTCAGTCCCAATGGGGCTCAAGGCTGATTCAGCCTTCCATCCTTCTGAGGTGGGTAAAATGAGGACCCAGATTCTTGGGGGCAATAGGCTGTAAACCACTTAGGGAGGGCTGTAAAGCAATGAGGGGCAGTATGTAAGTCTTAGTGCTATTGCTATTGGTACAGAAGATTCTGCACACTTGGGATTATTATGGAGGTTTTTTGTTTTTTGTTTTGCATCATGGAATTTTCTGTTGCCCTGAGAACATCCCCCACCCTTTTTTCATAATATCCCTGGGTGAGCTGAATAACTTTTTGCAGGTCTAGCACTCTTTGCCCTCTAGAAATTTACAGCAAATCTTTGCTCTATTCTGCAGTTTGTAGAGATACTGAAGCCCAGGCAGAAAGAGGGCACCCTTGTCTAGATCTCTCCCTCCCTCCCTCTTTCCCTCTCCCTCCCTCCCTCTCTCTCCCTTGTGTGTGTGTGAGAGAGAGAGTGGGAGGGAGGGAGGGAGAGGGAAAGAGAGGGGGGGAGAGAGAGAGGGAGGGAGAATGCATCCAAGCAATTATATTTGTATAGGGTGAGGATTGTAAATAATCTTCAACCCACTTTTGAAGGACTGGGGGATGGGAGCAGAGTTGCAGTTTCCACATGGTACTGCCTAACCCAGCAGAATATAATCAGCTCCCCTGGTAATAAAAGCAGCTTCCTGGTGCCAAATTAAATAACCTCTTACCAACTGCAATCTCTCCAGTAACTTTTCTAACCAGTGGTCCTCCAAAAGGTAGGGGCTGGAGAGAGAGGAGTTTAGTCCCACAGGGTGGGGAAGCCTCATTCTACATTGAAGACATGAAGCTCTTTGGAGAAGGTTTTCAACAGCAAAAGCACTTAGACTTATATACCTCTTCACAGTGCTTTTACAGTGCTCTTACCTCTCTAAGCGGTTTACAGAATCAGCCTGTTTCCCCCAACAATGTTGGTCCTCATTTTACCCACCTCGGAAGGATGGAAGGTTGAGTCAACCTTGAGCTGATCAGGATCAAACTGCTGGCCGTGGGCAGAGTTAGCCTGCAATACAGAGTTAGCCTGCAATTCCCATTTTGCAACCCAAAGCATGTGTTAAGTAGAGAAGAGTTCCCCAACTTTTCCGGATTGGTGGCCCTGGGTGGGAGAGAGAGGGGGAAAAGAGGGGATGGTTTTGTGGGAGAGGTAAGTGCACACACACACGTGTGTGTGTGTGTGTGTGTGTGTGTGTGTGTGTGCACAAGCACCCGTTGCTTGGGTGAGTGGGGCTGCGGGTGCCCATGACACTCGTGTCAGTGAAGTCTGAGAGTCTGTGGTGCGAGTGCAGCTGTGAGCCCCCATGACACTCACGTGCCTGTGCTCAGGTTCACGTGGCCCAGTTGCAAATAGGCTGTGGCCTGGTAGTGGGCCAGGAAGTGCACAGGTTGGGGATCCCTGAAGTAGAGGGTGTTGTTGATCCAGCCTTGCTTTTCTTCAAAACACAGAGTAATATACAGGTGAAACTCGAAAAATTAGAATATCATGCAAAAGTTCATTTATTTCAATAATGCAACTTAAAAGGTGAACCTAATATATTGAGATAGACTCATTACATGCAAAGCAAGATAGTTCAAGCCGTGATTTGTCATAATTGAGATGATTATGGCTTACAACTCATGAAAAACCCAAATCCACAATCTCAGAAAATTAGAATATTACATGCAAACAATAAAACAAGGATGTGTACATAGAACAATATTGGACCTCTGAAAAGTATAAGCATGCATATGTACTCAGTACTTGGTCTGGGCCCCTTTTGCAGCAATCACTGCCTCAGTGCAGAGTGGCATGGAAACTATCAGCCTGTGGCACTGTTGAAAGTTTTATGGAAGACCAGGATGCTTCAATTAGTGGCCTTCAGCTCTTCTGCATGGCCAGTCTCATGTTTGTCATCTTCTCTTGGCAATGCCCAAAGATTCTCTGTGGAGTTCAGGTCAGGCGAGTTTGCTGGCCAATCAAGCCACAGTAATCCCAAGGTCATTGAACCAGGTTTTGGTGCTTTTGGCAGTGTGGGTAGGTGCCAAGGTCCTGCTGGAAAATGAAGTCAGCATTCCCATTAAAACTTATCTGTGGAAAGAAGCATGAAGCGCTCCAAATCTCCTGGTAGACGGCTACGTTGACCCTGGACTTAATGAAGCGCAGTGGCCCAACACCAGCAGATGACATGGCCTCCCCAAAATCAACACAGACTGTGGAAACTGCACACTGGACTTCAAGCATCTGCAGTGTGTGCCTCTCCATTCTTCCTCCAGACTCTGGGTCCTTGGTTTCCAAATGAGATGCAAAAGCTGCTCTCATCAGAAAGACTTTGGACACTGAGCAACAGACCAGGTCTGTTTTTCTTTTAGCCCAGATAAGACACTTCTGATGTTGTTTGTTGTTCAGGAGCGGCTTGACAAGAGGAATATGACATTTGAAGCCCATGTCCAGGATCCGTCTGTTGTGTGTGGCTTTTGATGCGTTGACTCAGCCTCAGTCCACTCCTTGTGAAAGTCCCCAACACTTTTGAATGGCCTTTTTCTGACAATCCTCTCCAGACTACGGTCATCCCTGCTGCTTGCGCACCTTTTTCTTCCACACTTTTTCCTTCCACATAACTTTCTATTCATGTGCTTTGATACAGCACTTTGGGAACATCCAACTTTTTTTCCAATTACCTTTTGAGGCTTTCCCTCCTTATGGAGGTGTCAATGATGGTTTTCTGCACAACTGTCAGGTCAGCAGTCTTTCCCATGATTGTGATTCCAGACTGAGAGACCATTGAAAGGCCCAGGAACCCTTTGCAGGTGATATGGCTTAATTAGCTGTTTAGAGTGGGACACTTTGAGCCTAGAATACTGAACCTTTTTACAATATTCTAATTTTCTGAGATTATGGATTTGAGGTTTTCATGAGCTGTAAACCATAATCATCTCAATTATGACACATCATGGCTTGAACTATCTTGCTTTGCGTGTAATGAGTCTAGCTCATATATTAGTTTCACCTTTTAAGTTGCATTAAAGAAATAAATGAACTTTTGCAAGATATTCTAATTTTTTGAGTTTCACCTGTATATATTTCAGCTTCACGGCTGGTGTCTTCCCTCTTCTCTTTGCTGGGGTTGCTTCCTTGCAGTCTGTAGGGAGGTTAGGCTGTTTCTTCTGCAGGGGAAGCATAAAAGGCTTAGAAAGGATGCAGCTGGCAACCAGACTTTAAAGAGGAAAGTGGGAAGGTGGAGGAGAGACGAAAGAAGGCTATTTCAGTGGAGCTTTCTAACGGCTGGCTTGCCTTCTTTCTATCCAGGGGCTCCCCTGCTGCGAAAGATGCTGACGTTGGGACCTTTGTTCAGGTTGGCTGGAGGGTACCTAGACAGGCAGGAACTGGAGCATCTGTTTTGGAAAAATAGATTTGGAGGCAGCGGGGGGGGGGGCGCACANTGGAGGGTACCTAGACAGGCAGGAACTGGAGCATCTGTTTTGGAAAAATAGATTTGGAGGCAGCGGGGGGGGGGGCGCACACAGCAGCTGCCGCAACCACAGCAGCAATACACAATAGAGAGCATGGTGTTCTACCACCCCAAGCCAGTAACAATGGATCAGGGAAAGCTCCCCTTGCTTGCTTGCTCTTTGCATGTCTTAGTCTCAGCAGCCACGTTGAGAAGAGATGCTGGGGGGGGGGTATTGTGGGACGGGGGGGGAGGCAAATAGATGCACAAACTCTTTGGGGATCCAGGGAATTGCTTAGCAGAGCAAAGGAGCTGTAGTCAGAGAGAGAGGAGGAAGAAGGCACTGGTATATTTATGTGAGAGATAACTAATGCCCAGAATTGATAAGCTGCGTATTTTTCTCAGGCCTCAAAGGTATTATTTATGATCTGTTCTCAAAAATTTATGTCCAGGAGAGAATAAAGCAAGGGGCTGCCCAAGATACCTTTGTCATTTAAAAGGTACAATACAGGTGGTCCTCGACTTATGACCACAATGGAGGCTCAAAATTTCTGCTGTTACAGTAAGTGAGACATTTGTTAAGTGAGTTTTGTACCATTTTATGACCTTTCCTGCCATGGCTGTTAAGTGAATCACTGCAATTGAAAGGTTAGGAACCTGGCTGTTAAGTGAATCTGGCTTCCCCATTGGCTTACCTTCTCAGAAGGTCAGAAAAGGTGATCCCATGGCCTTAGAGCAGGGGTGGGATTCTACAGGTTCGCACCTATTCGCTAGAACCGGTTGTTAACATTATAAGCAGTTCGGAGAACCAGTTGTCAGAAGAAATTACTGGCCTAATCCTGTAAGGAAGGCAGGAAGGAAACATTCTGGTGTTGCTTACAGAAACTGCCTCTCCATTAACTCTTATTACATTCTTGGCAGGACTAGATTTCCTGTCTCAGGAACTTCTCTGGAGTTTTTTTCCCCTCCTTTGCTGGTACTTTGCTTTTGTGGTGTGACCATTCAAAGTTACAATGGTGCTGAAAAAATGACTTATGACCATATTTCACACTTACGACTGTTGCAGCATCCCCACAGTCATGAGAGGCCAGGCGAGGAGATGCGTGCCTCAATGTGAGTGATATTGAGTTGGCCACGCCCAGCCAACATGAACATGAAACCAAGCCATGTCCACCAACTCAAGCCACACCCACAGAACCAGTTGTTAAAAAATTTGAATCCCACCCCTGCCTTAGGTCATAAGTATGAACCAGTTACCAAGCATCTGAATTTTGATCACATGATCACCAGGATGCTGCAAAAGTTGTAACTGTGAAAAATGGTCATAAGTCACTTTTTTCAGGGCTGTTGCAACTTTGAATGGTCACTAAATGAACTGTTGTAAGTCAAGGTCTACCTGTGTAGTATGGCCTTTTTTGCTACAGCTGTTAAGTGAATCAGTATAGTTATTAAGTTAGTAAGACAGTTGTTAAGTGGATCTGTCTTCCCCATTATCTTTGCCGAAATGGACATCCAGTGATGAGGCCAGTGCTGTACCCCCATAGTTTTACTTATACTTACCTAGACCAGTGGTGGCTAACCTTTTTGGGCTCCTGTGCCAAAAATTGTGCGCGTGCTTGTACGCTTGCACTCGCATGCTAGCACTCAGAAGGCAATGTGTCCCCCCCACACCCCTTATGCATGTGTGCATAGTACCCACCCACCCACCCCCGCCACCCCCTTANNNNCCCACCCCCGCCACCCCCTTACCTGCACTGTGCCTCACAGCTGATTTTCGGCCGGATTGAGGCCTTTTTCAGCCTCCTAAAGGCTTGAAGAAGACTTCTGCAGGCTTTGCAGGCTGTAAACTAGCCCCATTTCGTCTCTTCTGGTATTTTCGGAAAAACAGGAAGTGATGAAACAGGGCTAGTTTTCATCCTGCAAAGCCTGCAGAAGCCTCCCTCAAGCCTTTGGGAGGCCAAAAAAGGCCTCAAACTGGCCAAAAATCAGCTGTGAGGTGTGTGCATGCCCAATGAGGTACATTTGCCTGCAGCTCTCGTGCCGGCACAAATGGCTCTGCATGCCACCTGTGGCATGTGTGCCATAGGTTTGTCATCATGGACCTAGACCATGTATATATGTTACGTTTTCTTCTGTCATGTTGTCATCATACGCTAATGAACAATAATATTAATTGACTGATTGTCAGAAAGTCCAAAAATGTGATTGTACAGATATTGCAAAAGTCTTAAAAATACATGCCAGTTGATAAGTGTCCGAATTCTGATTGTGTGACTATGGGGATGCTGCCATGGTCATAAGTGTGAAAAACGGTCATGTCACTTTTTCCAGTAACTTTGAATGGTCACTAAATGAATGACTTTAAGTTAAGCACTACCTCAATCGGGGATGTTATTCTTATATCTGCTTAGTGTTCTCAAAGATGACAGCATTATGTTTCATGGCTCTCTTTTAGACCATTTTATTTCTACCAAAATGTCTCTTTTGCAAAATGTCTCATCCTTGGAATAACCGAGCACACATAATGCATCAAAGGACACAACCTGGATTTAAAACGGATGTAAATGCAATAAAGGGCTGATTCCTTAGTGAAGAGAAAGTGGAATCTCTCATGGTTGGGAGTAGCGCATAAGTTGTATTGATTTAGGGATGAGCAGTGAGTGGGCCACGTTTGCAATTATTCAATTGGTCCAGTCCAAAGTGATGGTAAAGGATTCCAGAAGTATTTTTTTTAAACTGGAGAATAATTCATCAAACAACATCCTGCTCAATTTGAATAAGTTCAAAGTTATATACAACGAGGCAAAACAATTCCCCTGTATACTGATGAGGTCTGAGCTCTGGACATTTCTGCTCATCACAATCAGAAAAAAATAAAACAAAGCTGCAAAAGGTGTTGACAAGGGCAGTCAGAATGATTAGAGAAGTGGCGTCAGTCACCTTTTCCTAGGAGAAAAAGAATATTCCCCCTTTGATACAGTGGAAACATTTCTTATGTTTTAATGTTTTGTTCTACGCTTGTTCTTTTAAATTTAATGTCTGGCTTAGATCCAGTGAACTGTATTAATTTGTTGGAATGTTATTATTTCAAGCCTCCCTCAAGCTTGATTCCTGATGATTTCATGGATGTGTTCATTATATTTTCTTGGAAACGCTGCAGATGTTCTTCCAATATTTTTTTTTTGACTCATTAGTTTAATCAAGAGCCTTTGCATTTGTTAATGATCTAACAAATCCCAACCAGGTCTGATCCTGCTTAGCTCCCAAGCCCAGATTAGAGTGGCCTATATGCAACTGCCTGCTGAGCCTGTTGAAATGTATAATAATTTATACATATGCTAGGTACTATATGATTATGATGTTATCCATTCAGTCATTTCCAATTCTTTGCTATTCTATGTGCCACATCTTCCGATCGTGCACTATTTCTTTGAGTTTTTCTATGCTCTAACTAGTGTCAGCTTTGAGAAACACAAGAAAATAAGGCACCTATACATCAGGGATTACGACAATGTAAATATGTTCACAAAAAAATCTTCTTTGTAAAGAACAGTGGTCGTACAGTGGTTAGAATGCAGTACTGCAGGCTATTTCTGCTGCCAGCAGTTTGGCAGTTCGATTCTCACTGACTCAAGGTTGACTCAGCCTTCCATCTTTCCGAGGTCAGTAAAATGAGGGCCTGGATTGTTTGGGGGCAATAGGATGACTTTGTAAAGCAATATGAAGCGGTATATAAGTCTAAGGGCTATTGCAATTGTAAAGGCAGTCTTAAATGTTTGCATTCCTCAGTCATACTTCTTGATCTGGCTATAAGAATAGTAGATCTGAGCTGGTTACAAAAACAACAACTAGAGTTCTCATGATTTAGGTATCTTCAGTTAAACAGTGTTATTTGTTGAGATCCAGGAAGCGTAACTTCTCTGTCATGGCACCTGTCTCTGGAATGAGGTTTCCTCTTAAGATCCATGTGGTTCCCACCATGATGGCATTCTGGAAAGCTATAAATGCATTCTCAAGATCAATGTTGTTGTTGTTGGCTAGATTTGCCATCCTGTTTATCTGCTTTTAGGTGTCTGCTTTTCTAAGAGATGTGATGGCTCAGTGGTTAAGACGCTGAGCTTGTCAGTCAGAAAGATCAGCAGTTTGGCAGTTCGAATCCCTAGCCCAGTGTAATGGAGTGAGCTCCCGTTACTTGTCCCAGCTTCTGCCAACCTAGCAGTTCGAAAGCATGTATAAAATGCAAGTAGAAAAATAGGGACCCCTTTGGTGGGAAAGTAACAGCAACAGCGTTCTATGTGCCTTCAGTGTTTAGCCATGCTGGCCACATGAACACGGAGACATCTTTGGACAGCGCTAGCTCTTTGGCTTCGTAACAGAGATGAGCACCGCCCCCTAGAGCCAGAAACGACTAGCACATATGTGTGAGGAGAGCCTTTACTTTTACCTTTTATCTGTTTTTATTTATCTGTTTGTTGATTTTGTTTTGCTTTTTATCTTGTTTGTTACACTGTGGACCACCCGGTGTTGTTCGGAGTAGGGTGGTACCTAAACCAGTGGAATGGAATGAAAAGGAACAGAAGAATAAAATGGAATAGTATGAAATAGAACAGAATAGAATGGAATAGAACTAAACTCTAAATGCTAAATACAATTAAATTACATGCTGTGCATGTGCCATTTAGTTTGTTAGCCATTTTATGGCCAAGCATGGTATGTGAATGAGATCGATTGTGTTTTACTTGATAAACTGTGATTAAACCATACACAGTTAATAATAATAATAATAATAATAATAATAATAATAATAATAATAATAATAATAATAATAATAATAATAAAAAGGAATCAGAAAGGCTGTGGTTTGGAATAGTTTGGGAAGATGCAAGCAGATTATTCTTTTTTTTTTCTTCTGGAAGTGCTATAATATGGTCGGACAATCCCAAAGACTCACTTAACCAAATTTTATGGATGAGGGAGAAATCCCCTGATTTGCTACCGCTTCTCCTGCCTTTGTTTCATTCCACAAAATAAACAGAATGGCTGTCCAGTCTCTTTTGACAGATAGCATTAGGCATGGTTAGTTTGGAATTAGCCAGGGATCGTCAGCTCTGAAGTGATTCCAAGTTGTTATTCATTGCTATTGTGCATGCTACATGGCGTTGAGGAATGGGGTGAATGGGAACTTCAAATTCTTCATGCTGGGAAAGCTAAGATCCCTATTTAGAATGCACAAAGAGACAAATGTTTAATTTATCTTGCCTGCACTTTGTACTTTATTGGGGGTGGGGGGGGCTTCTTTTATTCCAAAATGTTTGAGAATGTATTGAGAGATATATTGGGCTGGTGTGGTGCCATTTATTAGAGCTATCTTATCCTGAAAAAAATCTAGAAAACTACTAGATGTCAGCAAGGAATATGAGTTTTCTGTATCTTGTTCTTGCATTGAATGGTCATCTCAATGTTTGCAGCTAGTGGTATCTTTACCTTGAATGCTCTATTCTTTTATCTTCCCAAAAAATACATTGGGGACAAGGTAAAGGCTGGGTTTTGATCCAATACACAAGTGTTTCTCAACCTTGGCAGTTTTAAGATGTCTGACTTCAACTCTGGATGACTGGAGAATTTTGAGAGCGGATGTCCAGACATTTTAAATTTGCCAAGCTTCAATAGACTAAGCCATACATTCCTAGGCAAATAATATTTTAACCAGCAGTCATGCAAAACCCCCTCTGTGGTTATTTTCTCATTCAGTGTGTTATATGAAGCTAGGAAAATGGATTCACTTGGTATTTCATAGTTCAGTTAATTATGGGTTAAGGTACACAATGATCATAATGGCGCCATCTGCAAGAATGCTAAGCAGATATAAGAATATGATTACCTATCCAGGTAATCCTCAATTTACAATAATTCATTTACTGACTATTCAAAGTTAAATGTCATGAAAAAAATATGAGCGAAATATGAGCCAGCAGTGTGCAGCAGCTGCCCAAAAAGTTAATGCAATCCTAAGTTGCATTAACAGAGGGATACATTCGAGATCAAGTGAGATACTAATACCACCCTATAAAACCTTAGTAAGTCCACACCTAGAGTACTGCATCCAGTTTTGGTCACCACATTATAAAAAAGATGTTGAGACTCTAGAAAAAAGTATAAAGAGAAGATCAACCAGGATGATTAGGGACTGGAGATTGAAACATACAATGAACAGTTGCAGGAACTGGGCATGGCTAGTCTAGTAAAGAGAAGGACCAGGAGAGACATGATAGCAGTCTTCCAATATTTGAGGGGCTGCTACAGAGAGGAAGGGGTCAAGCTATTTTCCAAAACACCCAAAGGCCAGACAAGGAATAATGGATGGAAACTGAACAAGGAGAGATTCAGCCTGGAAATAAGGAGAAATTTTCTGACAATGAGAACAATCAACCAATGGAGCAGCTTTGCCCTCAGAAGTTGTGGGAGTGCCATCACTTGAGACCTTCAAGAAGAGATTGGACTGCCATCTGTCAGAAATGGTGTAGGGTGTCCCGCATGGGTGGGGGGTTGGACTAGATGACCTACAAGGTCTCTTCTAACTCTGATTATGTGTTACCTGTTAAAGTGACTTATGACCATTTTTCACACTTATGATCATTGCAGCATCCCCATGGACATGTGATCAAAATTTGGATACTTGTCTACTGGCATGTATTTATGATGGTTCCAGGGTCATGGGATCACTCTTTGTGACCTTCCAGCAATGGGGAAGGCAGATTCCCTTAACAACGAGATTACTATTTTATCAACTTGCAGTGATTCACTTAACAGCTGTGTCCCTAACTTAACCACTGGAGTAAATTGAGGACTCTCAGTAATGGAGTGCAAATGAACAGATTGTCCACGTCCTCTCTGGTAGCTTCAGAGCTGAGAATAGATATAAAAATTAATCTCTCCACTTACATTTCAACGTTGTGGCCTGCATTATACAGGTAGCCGTCGACTTACAACAGTTCATTCAAAGTTACAAGGGCATTGAAAAAAGTGACATACGATCATTTTTCACACCTTTCCAGCCTCCCCCCTGATTATGTGATCAAAATTCAGCTGCTTGGCAACTGGTTCATACTTATGACCATGGCTGTGTTCTAAGATCCCCCTTTTGCAACCTTCTGACAAGCAAAGTCAATGGAGGAACCAGATTGGTTCCTCCAACCAGATTGGAAACAACCTGGGTGTCGAGTTCTACGCTTATTGCCTCCTAACCCCCATTCCCCAGGTGGGATTCAATTTTTTTAACAACCAGTTCTGTGGGCATGGCTTAGTTGGTTGGTGTGGCTTGGTGGTCATGTGACTGGGTGGGCGTGGCTTGGTGGTCATGTTATTGGCTGGGCGTGGCCAACTCAACATCACTCACATCGAGGCATGCATCATCTCACCTGACCTCTCATGATTGTGGGGATGCTGCAACAGTCATAAGTGTGAAAAAGAGTCACAAGTCACTTTTTTCAGTGCCACTGTAACTTTGAATGGCCACTCCACACAAGCAAAGTACCAGGAGGAAAAAAAAACTCCAGAGACATTCCTGAGACAAGAAGTCTGGTCCTGCCAAGAATGTAATAAGGGTTAAAGGAGAGGCAGTTTCTCTAAGCAACACCAGAATGTTTCCTTCCTGCCTTCCTCACAGGATTAGGCCAGTAATTTCTTCTCACAACCGGTTCTCCAAACTGCTTAGAATGTTAACAATTGGTTCTAGCGAATAGGTGCGAACTGGTAGAATCCCACCCCTGCTCATTCCCCCTAATTTGTCCAGACCTTCCCCCCTCCCATCAAGGTGCAGCCCATCATATTCCCCCCCTCTTTCCAATGTGGTATCCGGAGCAGGAGCGAAAGAAAAGGCAACAATCAATCCATTCAGCCATGGCGTCCCTGCAAAACAGCTGAGTGATTCATCTGCAACTCCAGAACCTCTGTCACGCCCTCCCATACAATACCAGCAGGGACAGCATTGGCACTGCCGCTTCACAGCTGATTTGGGGGAAAACGTTGGCATCACATTGCCGCTGCACAGCTGAGTTGGGGAGAAACGCCAGAATATGTGTCGGGCTCCAGACTCACGTTTGTAAAGCCGGATTGCTGAGCCCAACACCGAGGTTACTAACTTATCAACTGCAGGGATTCATTTAACAACAGTGGCAAGAAAGGTCGTAAAAATGGGGCAAAATTTACTGAACAAATGTCTTATTTAACAGTAGACATTTTGGGCTCAGTTGTGGTCATAAGTCGAGGACTACCTGTACATGGTGCCTTCAAGATATATTACAAACACTGTTCCAGGTATCCTGGGCAGCAATGGATGTGCAGTGGACATCTGGGAATTGTATTCCTAAAGCTCTAACAGTGATTGGTCAATCCTAGCTCACAGTCAGTGTTGTGGCCCACCTACGGCTGATGAAGCTGGCAGCAGAGTCAGATAGTAGTGAGGAGGTTGGGGAGGAACTCGGACCATTCCTGAAGTCTGAGGAAGGCTTGGATGAGGGCTCTGCATCAGAGGTGGAGATGGGGCCAGGGTAGGCTAGCAGTCATCAGCTGCCTTCAGGTTGAGACAGCAGTGAGGCGGGGGAGCTTCTGGAACCAGTTCCCAGCCTGCACATGCGCAGACCTGCCAAAAGGAAGAACAATTAAGAACTCAGGGTCGAAATGGGAGAAAGGCCACAGGTGGGCGGTGAATGGCCCCTCCCATCAGGATTAAAAGAGGAGCAAAAGGGGAGGGGGCTTTTGCAGGAAACAATTTGTTCGTTCGTTTGTTCCAGCCTCATGAAGATTTGTCTGTGTAACCCAGCCTTCCCTGTCAGCACTGCATGTGGAAATATTTACCAGGCAGCTTTCCGGGGTAGATAAGGTCTGAGCTAATTAGTATACCTTTGCAAGACTGTTTGCCAGGCCATTGGCTGAATGTGAACGCAATAAATTCACATTCATTAGGTTTTGCCGGGACTCAGAGTTTGTAGTGTTTTTTGGGGAAGCCTAGGACAGAACAGTCAGGAGCTTAAAACTGAAATGTTCAAGGATCATCACAACTAGCTCTATTCAGAAGCATGAAAGAAACCAATGTCAGTTCAAGGGTCACTTTTATGGGCTCTTTGGTTTCTCAGTTCCCACTGATGGAGATTATGAGAATGGGAAGAACAACAGCTCAGGGAAAGGAGGATTGGACCGCCCATAGATCTTCTTCTTCCTAACATATTCCTGCAGATGCAGGGTCCGCTTTTCAGATCATTGAATGCCACTTTGCGCAGTTGGCTGCGTCTCCAGGACGTACGCCTGTGGCTTGCATGTCTTTGTTGATGGTGTGTTGTCATCTCTGTTTTGGATGCCCGCAAGGTTGCCAGCCATTGACTTCTAGTTGGTAGGCAGTCTTGCCCATGAAGGAAGGTGCTACTCTCTGGACATGTCCATACCAGCAGAGTCGGCCTTCTCTCATCTTCTCTATAATCAGTGCCACACCACAATGTTGCTAATGGTGTCATTTGTGATGTGGTCAAGAAGGGAGATGCCTGATATCCAACAGAGCATTTGCATTTCCATGGCATGGAGACAGTTTTCGGTCCCTGTTGTTGCTGCCCAGCATTCAGTGCCATACAGTAGTTTTCATGTAAATCTTAGATTTAAGATCGATTGACATTTGTCTATCACATAACACACCAGTGAGTTTATTTATTTATTTTATTCATTTATTTATTTTGTTTTGTTTATTTGTCCAGCATGTATGAGAAAACAAGTATATGTATGAACATAACATATAAACATAAATATAAACAGGTATAAGTACATATATACATAATAAATGAGTACAAATCAATGGGAGCAGTAGGACAGGGATGGTAGGCACGCTAGTGCGCTTATGCATGCCTCCTTACAGACCTCTTAGGAATGGGGTGAGGTCCATGGTAGACAGTTTAAGATTAAAGTTTAGAGGGGGTTGTGGCTTGTAACAACAGAGTCAGGCATTGACTACTCTGTTGCTGAAGTTGTATTTTCTGCAATCAAGTTTGGAGCAGTTTACTTTGAGTTTGTATCTATTGTTTGCCCGTGTGTTACTGTGGCTGAAGCTGAAAAAGTCATTGACAGGAAGGATACTGTAGGAGACAATTTTGTGTCCTAAACTTAGGTCAGACTGTAGTTTTTGCCAATGCATCCAGGCTGCATTCACCCTTTCTTGCACCTGGCCATTGATGTCGCCATTGTCTTGGAGATGGGATCCCAGGTACCGAAAAATGTCCACCTTCTTTAGGTTTTCTCCATTGGTTTGAAGCGTTCCAGGGGTGGTAACAACTGGACAGCATATAGATGATGAATGCAAATTCATATGTGTCTTACCAAAGAGACCTAATATTCAGATGCGTTTTTCTTGGAGACAACATTGCGCAATCACAGAGGCAAAGGGAGGGAGTCTTCACTGCTCCTCCGTCCCTTTGCAGAATTCCAGCTGGAGGATGCAGCCATGCAGAGATTTTCCACCCTCCCTGCAATTAGATCAGGCTGAAGCTGGACAGACTGTTCAACCTCCTATTCTTTCTGTTTTCTAAGAATATTGGTGTCCCCTCCATCATTCTTCAAACAAAGAGGGTGCTTGCAGCAGAACAGCCTCATCTGCAGCTTTGAACATGAAAGGGATATTTTGAAGCATTGCGTTTCGCGGGGCAAGGAGCTGGCAAACCCCAAAGGTGGGGGGAGGACTGTTTCTGCTCCTATATTGGTTTTCACTTCCCTGCCATGCTGAAGGTGGCCATCATTACTCTCCCTTCTGATGGCGAGACTGGCTGGTGTGTTTGCATCTCCCCACAATGGATTCGTTCTTTGAATTTGTAGGGAGCATACAAATTAGCATACAACTCTCCCCTTCCCTTTCCAACTGTTCTGGTTGTATAATGATGCAGGTTGGAGTTTTCCCTGGATTTTGAAAAAGTTGTTGCCAAGATCTGAAGGCAAAAGTGTCAAGCGCTATTACAGGCAGCACTCCCCTCTGTAGCTCATTAAAGCATCTGTGTTGTTATTTTGGAATGTATGGAAAGGAAATTGAAATTAATTCTTTATTTGGCCAAATGTCTCCAGTGCAGGAACTCTCAGTGTACATGCAAAACAACAGATTATTATTATTATTATTATTATTATTATTATTATTATTATTATTATTATTATTATTATTATTATTATTATTATTATTATTTAATTGGACCCTTGGGACAAGGAACAGATTCGTGAGCTGGAAGAGCAATGCTAAAGGGCTACCTTGCTATTTGGAAATTCTGAATTTATCAGACTTGAATATCCTGATTCTACAAAAAACCACCCTACTTGGAACAGCTTATATCCTCTGACGCTACCTTAAAAGTTCCTAGGTGCTTGGTTAGGACTCGAGCTGTTGAGCTATCAACCAACCAAAGGCTATGAATCTCATGAAAAATTAACTAGTAGTAGTAGTAGTACCAATAGTAATAGGTGCTTTGGGTGCAGTCCCAAAACAACGGGAGCACCACTTAAACACTATAGGCATTGACAAATTTGCCATCAATCAATTTGCAGAAGGCAGCTTTACTTGGAACAGCTTCCCTCCTGCGGCGATATCTGTAACACCATCAAACATCCAGATTGCCTATCCCAGGTCCTTGGTATAAGGCCCGGTCCACTGGCCGACGGACGCAAAACGTATGCATAAAGGACACAGCGGATGAGCAAAATTTCGGGGGTGGCTCCATCCGTTGTCATACCCACTCCAAAAAGTGGCAAAAATTTGCATAAACAGAATAGAAAAGAAGGGATGTGGGTAGTATGTAGCAGGGATGTTAAACAGATGTTCATAGGAAGCCTAGTGATGAAAGCGGATGGAAGCAGATGACACCTCGAAGGCGTTCCGCGGGGATAATTGCGAAGCGGACGCATAGCGGGTGAAGCGGATGTATCACGTACACCTAAAGGAAAGAAAAGGATGCCGCACGGATGTATATCGGAGCAAACCGTTCACTGTGCTCCTTTCTATTTCCGTGCTACAACGATGTATAGACGTTCCATGTACCTTTTCTTTCCTCCTCTTTCCGTTTTCAGCTGCAGCGGATGTTGAGTTGAGGGGATGCCCAGAGGATGCAGAGAGATACAGTGGACATTAACGGATGATAAACGGACAGAATGTTTGTTGCTCATATGTCGCGGATTTACATCGTACGCGGTGGAAAGTTCATCCGTTCACAAAGTTTTGTGCAGCTCAAAACTTCTTGCATGGATGAAAATTCTCAGTGGACGGATGCTCGATGGATAGAGTGTATGAAACACGTATGCAGTGAGTACACAACGGATGCATAGCGTTTTCCAGCGGATAGGCAAGCTTTTTTTAATGTTTTACATCCTCTTTGCATCCGTAAGTGCAGTGGGACCAGGCCTTTAAGGACTCGATGGGTAGACAAAAATGCCAAACCCAGTCTGGACATCTGGCTGACTGTGCTAATAATAACAACAGCAACAACAACAACAATAATAATAATACCAAAAAAGGGGGAGTATAGAAGATAATAAGAAGGATAGATAATGATACCACAGACACCCCACATGGGTAAGTATACATAGACATTAGGCAGCGCTGTAAGAATTAGGAGTTCAGCAGAGTGATGGCACAAGGGAAAAAACATATATTTTTGGCATATAATGCCCTATAGCAGGGATGTCGAACTCTATTTCACTGAGGGCTGCATCAGGATTGTGTTTAACCTTGGTGGGCCAGGGTGGGCGTGGCCAGAGTGGGCATGGCCAGCTTGATGTCACTCATGTTAATGGTGCCTGTGGTGGCCTGAACATAATACCAATGAAAACGGGCTCCTGCACTCTGTTTCAGCTGTGACGGCTTCCTGCAACCCTCTGCCAGAGAAAATGGAGCTCGGGAAGGCTGCCTGTGNTCTGCCAGAGAAAATGGAGCTCGGGAAGGCTGCCTGTGGTCCTCAGGAGCTCCGTTTTTGGCTGTGACTGGGTCTTGTAACCCCCTGCTGGCAGAGGCATTATGGGTCGGTCCTTTGCTATTTTGAGGGCAGCCCCATGGGCTGGATCTGGGCCCTGGGCCTTGAGTTTGACACCCCTGCCCTATAACAATAGCAATAGCCTTTAGACTTATATACCGCTTCACAGTGCTTTTACAGCCCCCTCTAAACGGTTTACAGAGTCAGCCTATGGACCCCAACAAACTGGCTCCTCATTTTATCCACTTTGGAAGGATGGAAGGCTGAGTCAATCTTGAGCCTGGTGAGATTCGATCTGCCAAATTGCAGGTAGCTGGCAGTCAGCAGAAGTAACCTGCAGTACTGCATTCTAACCACTGCGCCACCATGGCTGTTTTGCACCACCTAGCCCTATAGCATTGATCTGAAGGAAGGAATTGAAACAGTTTATGTCCAGGATGTGAGGGGTCGGCAGATGCCTTGTCAGCACTCCTAATCTGTGCCATATACAGATCTTTGAATGGAAGACAACCTGGTTGCAATTGTTTTATTTTTCTGTAGTCTTAACTATCTGCTGGAATCTGTACCTGTCCTGTACAGAAAGTTACAACATGTACATAATATTATAGTTACTATATTTACCATTGCTGTTGTTAGCTGAGAAGTTGTATCCAACCCATTGCGACCCCATGGGCAACGTTCCTCCAGGCCAGTGGTGGGTTTCAATTTTTTTTTACTACTGGTTCTGTGGGCATGGCGTGGTGGGCGTAGCAGGTAAAGGATACTGTAAAATCTCCAGTCAGAGGTGGTATTTGCCAGTTCTCCAAAGTTCTGCTACCGGTTCTCCAGAACTGGTCAGAACCTGCTGAATACCACCTCTGCTCCAGGCCTTCCTGTCCTCTACCATCTTGTGGAGTCCATTTAAGCTCACGCCGACTGCTTCAGTGACTCCATTCAGCCACCTCATTCTCTGTCATCCCCTTCTTCTATTGCCCTCAATCTTTCCCAGCATTAGGGTCTTCTCCAGTATGCAGTTGATGTATGGCAAAGTGTAAAAGTAGTGAAACATTTATTTTTCTGATCTTATTGTGTCCACAACCAGCCAGCGAGTGGCCCTTTAACTCAGGTAACTCCTTACCCAAGAGAACCAGAGATCCTATTTGGAGGATTGTAGTGAGAATTATTCTCAGCATCTGTTGGATAAAGTCACTCGGATTTATTAAGAGTTTGTGGCAGTCTTGTCTGATTATGTGGGGGTGGGGAGGGGAGTTCAAGTCTTTTGACTGGAGAAAGTAGACAAGGTTCTTTAGGGATTTGAGTCCTGCCGTCTGTATTTTGGATCTATGTCACTGGATTGCGAGGGTGATGAATGCCTCTTTGTGAGAGGAGATGCTGCCACCTGCTTTGCAGGGAGCAGGGAGTGTCCTTTTCCTTGTATGGTTATTCCTGGCTCCAAAGATCCCGGACAACTTTGATCTGGTCATCACCAACTTTCCCTTTTGGGAGGAAATTGTTGAGAAGGTGGTAGGTTCACAGTTCTCTTAGGAGGAAAAAGATCAGCCTGGTTTCAGGCCCAGATATAGTTTCAAGAGGACATCGTTACGTTTGTAGGTGACCTCTACTAGACTTGGGGTGGGGTAGGTGGGAGTTACTCCATTCTTGTCCCACTGCCTCTCTTGGCAGCTTTCAATCAATTGTGTTATCCATCGGGACTGATTTAGGGATTGGGGATGGGGGCACCATTCTTAGTGAGTTCTCCTCTTCCAAATCTAGTCAAATGATGTGGAGTGGAGGCTAAAACATATAACATAAAACATATTGTTGGGATTGGGTATGTCTAGTTTAATGAAAAGGAACAGCAGTGACATGACAGCAGTGTTCCAAAAAGTGTTCTTTGTTGCCACAAAGAAGAGGGAGTCGAACTATTCTCCGAAGCACCTGAAGGCAGGAGAGGAAGCAAGGGATGGAAACTAATTAAGGAGAGAAGCAACCTAGAACTAAGGAGAAATTTCATGGCAGTTAGAACAATTAATCAGTGGAACAACTTGCCTCCAAAAGTTGCAAATGCAACAACACTGGAAGTTTTTAAGAAGAGATTGGATAACCATTTGTCTGAAGTAGTGTAGGGTTTCCTGCCTAGGCAGGGGGTTGGACAGGGGTTAGCAACCTTAAACAGTCAAAGACCCATTTGGACCCGTTTCCCACAGAAAGGAAAACACTGGGAGCTACAAAAGTCTTAACCGGAAATCCACCATTCAGTTCTGGAGCCGACAGAAAGTCTGTTTCCCCCACCATAGTGTCTCTTCCTAGTGCGGCATTCTTTTTCCTCTACCAGTTGTAACTGAGTCTCCTCCTGGCACGCCATGCTTCCCCCCTCCCAACTGAAAGCTCCTCTCAAAATTGTGGTGTTGGCCGGCAACAGGGAGCCGCAGTAGAGGAATAAAAGAGCCACATGTGGCTCCAGAGTCTCAGGTTGCCAACCCCTGGACTAGAAGGTCTCCAAGATCCCTTCCAACTCTGTCATTCTCTTCTCTTCTCTTCTCTTCTCTTCTCTTCTCTTCTCTTCTCTTCTCTTCTCTTCTCTTCTCTTCTCTTCTCTTCTCTTCTCTCTTCTCTTTTATTCTATTCTATTCTACATCACACTACTGCGGCATGTTCTGCACCAACTTCCAGTAGGTTTCTGTGTGCAAGATTCTGACTATCCACTATGAAACCCTGCTTTGGCACAGGGCCAGGAACTTTGTCTCCAATGGTTCCACTTGTCCTTCCAGATCTAGTAGGATGGGCAGCCTCTGATTCCTTCTGTTAAACGTCTAGCATGATCCAGGAGATATGCTTCTCTGCCCTGGCATTTACCTGTCAAAGAGCTTCCTCCTGTAGTTTTGGACGGTCCCAAAGTTGCTAGCCTCCAAAACACCTTGGAGACCTGGCTCTTTTCTTAAGCACGGGGCCAAAATGTTAGCAAAGTCAACTTTGTGTTTAGCTCTGTGTTGTGAAGAGGAGTTGATTAGTTTTACCTGGTGTCTTTAATTGTTCTTTTTTACTGTTTTATATAAATGGTCTTGCTTTTATGACTTGTTAGTTTTCCAGAGTGACTTGATTAAGAAGGATGGCCATATAAATTTGCTTAGTAAGTAAGTAAATGAATGTATTTTATTTATTATTAAACTTCTGTGCCTTCCATTTGACCAAGGCAGGTCTAGATTTCTTACATTCACAAATAAATGCTAGGGAAACAATGGTTTAAGGAGTTGCAGTAGACAGGCAGGCTATATTTGCATCCTTGCATACTCAGAGTAGTTTTTTTTTTAATGCAAAGGTCTCCTGTCTGCCTTGTCTCCAGGAATCAGCTTGATCTGAGGACATTTTTGGCCTCACCCTTGACATTTAGGCTTGAATATTTCAGAGAGAAGATTCTGTTCTTCTCTCTCCCCTCCCTTGTCTGATAGCTGGTAGTGTGAGTAGCTGCAATCCAAGGGCAGAGAGATTTCTAGAGCCTATGTGTTGTTGGGTGCACCATAACAGAGATGTTATTGAATGATCTACATTTCCCACCTGATGCATGTCTTTCATAGAGCATGGATCAAATAGCCAGTGTGAGAATATGGATATAAGAAACTGGGGACTTGGTAGGGGAAGGAACAGAGGAGAGAAATAGCCCAGGAGATGACCAGACTGAGCCTGAGGGTGGGGTCAAACATATCATCAGTTGGGAGTCTTTAATGCAGGTGATGGTGAACCTATGCCACGTGTGCTGGAAGTGGCACGCAGAGCCATCTCTCTGGGCATGCCAGCTGTCACCTGTTGCTGTTCTGGGTTCTGGCATTCGCATGCATGCTGGCTAGCTGGTGTTCGTGGGAACAGGAGCGCCAGAAACTGGAAGAACAGCTCCCCGGAGTGCATGTGCACCCCAGCCAACTGGTCTTCACATGCGCATGCATGTTAGAAACTGGAAGACCAGGTGGCCGGCATCCATGCATGCTCCAGGAAGCTAAGCTTCCAGTTTCTGGTGCTCCTGTGCACATGCATCGGGGAGGTATTCTTCCGGTTTCCCGCACACACACACATGCTCCCGTTTCGGCACTCAGTGCTGAAAATGCTAGTCACCACTGCTTTATGCCCTCATAAGAGATCTAAGATCACACTACTAACTGGAACATACAAAACATTTGCTAGACCAATACAGTACAGTACATGCTAGACCAGTACAGCTCATCAGTCCGAAACCCACATTACAAATCTGATATTAACATAGTAGAGAAAGTCCAGAAATATTTCACAAGAAGAGTTCTCCGCTCCTCTACTCGTTGCAGAATACTTTATGCCACCAGACTTGAAATTCTAGACCTAGAAAACCTTAAATTACGCCGCCTTTGGTCCGATCTAAGAATAGCATATAAAACCATACATTGCAATGTCTTACCTGTCAATGAATATTTCAGCTTCAACCATAAGAACACAAGAGCACACAATAGATACAAACTCAAAGTAAACCGCACCAAACTTGATTTCAGGAAATACAACTTCAGCAACAGAGTGGTCGATGTCTGGAATACTCTACCTTCCCCAAACCCCAAAAACATTAACCTTAAACTGTCTACTATTGACCTCACCCCTTTCCTAAGAGGTCTCTCGTGGGCTTGCATAAACACACCAACGTGCCTACCGTCCCTGTCCTATTGTTTCTTTTATTTTCTTATATCTATCCATGTATTCATAACTATGTTTATACTTATACCTATTATCTTGTAAACAATTGACAAATCAAATAAATAAATAAATAAATAAATGAAGAAAGAAAGAAAGAAAGAAAGAAAGAAAGAAAGAAAGAAAGAAAGAAAGAAAGAAAGAAAGTAAGTCCAGCTCCCCTTAAGTCTGTTGACTCTTATCTGATGCCAATTTGCCTTAACTGTTAATAGTTTAGAATCTTGGGTATAGGTTGCATGAAATAAACTTGTAATTCTGTTTTTGAACTCTATGCTGGTTCCTGACTTCTTGAACCTGACAAGTTCACTGTGACCCAAGGAGGTATATGGAAGGTGGGGGACCTAGTCTTCCTTTAGCAATTATCACCACGTTTCTTACGACAGAGTGGATCTACTACAGCCACAGAGCACACTAGGCCTGTGGGGTTGTCTCAAAATTGCTTTTTCTAAAGGCAACTGGTCTGTTTTTTTCCTTGAGGAAGAAGAAGGCGTTTTGCTTCTCATCCAAGAAGCTTCATCAGTTGTGCATAGGTACCTATATTCTTCTGTTTCCCCCTCACCATCCAGTCACAACTGATGAAGCTACTTGGATAAGAAGCAAATTATCTTCTTTTCCTCAAGGGGGGAAAAAAACGTTCCAGTTGCCTTTTTTGAAAAAGCACTGTTGAGACAACCATGACCTGGATGATTGAGAATTTCCTCAGACAGGTCTATGGGTTCTTAGACAACCTGCTGGTTTTGTACTCATCAGAGACAGTTTGTCTCAATGCAATTTCAGAACCACATGCTACTACATGTTGTATTTTTTTAAAGGCAGAACTTTAATAAGTATATTTTGATTTCTTTCTCCCACTGGAGCTCAGCTAACTGAACATAAAATATACTGCAGCTTAGTTAAAGAGGTGGATAGAATCCCAGAATTGCAGGGGGCCACTGAGCAAAACATCCTTTCCTAGCTCTTGTGAAATACATTCAGTGAAGTGAGCACACACACACACACACACACACACACACACACACACACACACATGGTCCGCTCTGGGGAATTTGTCCTTCTTCTGTTAACTTGCTTTTGCCGTTAGGAAGAGTCCCCCCACTTTCCCTGATTTAAATCCCTTATTTATGTCATGAAAGAAACCCTGAATTTTCCTTGTTGCATCATCGCAAGCAAACTGGAAACGTGGTTTATCATCTTTTACTGCACTTTCCTGGGGAATGACTCCTTCTGAGGGCTTGCAACCACAGGGGGCCATCAAAGCTTTGCAGATAGGGAGCTTTTGATGCAGACTCTCTTCAAACTCCTTTTGCAGAACACCCAGCTTTAACTTATGGTCCTAAGCAATAAGAAAGTTGATTTGGTTTTGGCTTACAGGAGTGCAGTGTCTCAACCTGTTCAATATAAATTAGAATTATGTCCAAACCTTGCCACTCACATTTCTTCTCGCTGTTCAAATCCTGTCTTAAGAGAACAAAGCACCTATAATTCCCCAAAGAGCCTGGTTTTTCTGATTTTTCTTCCCCCCACCAGTGTCTGATTGGTGAATATGGAAAATAACCTCGGTGAAAAGCACCTCATCTAAGCAGCGATGAAAATTCTCCACAGTGTCAGTTGGCCTGTTTACTTATAATAAGAAAAGCGTATATGACGTCAAATGCAAATCTTCATTTGTCAATAGCTTACCATGGCTGGAAGAGCATCAGAAATAGGATATCTGGAGATTTCTTGCTTCATCCCTCTGGAGAACTCTCCACGTATCCTTGGAGAGTGAGGTGGTATAAAAATAAAGATAGTCCTCAGCTTATGGCCATAGTTGAGCCCAAAATTTTGTTGCTAAATGAAACACTTGAGTTTCGCCCAATTTTCTTAACAGATAACAAATAATCAGAGTTGGAAGGGACCTTGTAGGTCATCTAATCTAACTGCCCGCCCAAGCGGGAGAACCTACACCATTTCTGACAAATGGCAGTCCAACCTCTTCTTGAAAGTCTGAAGTGATGGCACTCCCACAACTTCCGAGGGCAAGCTTTCCATGGGTTGATTGTTCTCACTGTCTCCTTATTTCCAGGTTAAATCTCTCCTTGTTCAGTTTCCATCCATTATTCCTTGT
>BHFT01029426.1:0-12619 GCA_004320025.1 Laticauda laticaudata
CTTGTTGTGTGTTTTCCTGCTATGTTTGTTTAGTTGGCTGGCAAAAAGGACATTATTTTTTCTGCTTGTTGAGTGGCCTATTAATATACACCTATGGCTGTCATTTTTTTTTTCTTTTATATTGACCCATATGCATTCTAGGAGGTTTTTCATCTTTGGTTTCATACTTTCTTGTAGCAACATAGTGTCCCTTTACATAAGTGCAACTCCACCTCCTTCTTTTATGGGTTGATTTTTTTATAATAGTTTGCATCCTTCTACTAGTATGTTCAGTCATGGGTTTCATCCTACCAAGTTATCTGTTATTCCACTATAATCATTATTTTACCTTCATGTATTCAATAGTTAAAGTTCACCCTGTTTGTTCCCCAGAACTTGTGCATTTGTATATAGGAACTTGAGATTTATGTCTGACACTGTGTTTACTGTCTACATAACCTGTGTTGTGCCTGCCTGCCCCTACTTTCTTGCCACCTGTTTGATTAGTGCACTTATTATTATAGTATAGCACTTATTATTAAATACTTGGTTTTGGTTAGCATCAAGGTTGATAATCTTGAAAACTCTGTATCTAGAAATGAATTGTGTAACAACTGATGCTAAAAGCCTCATGTATGGTACATTGGAAATCAATCAATCTGTGCTACTGCGCTGCAGTATTGGTCCCATTCACACAGATGGATCATAGTTCACAACTTTGTTCCCTTACAAGAGAAATACATAATGTACATCCAAGTCGAACCAGCTACTATTTTACAGGATATTTAGGACAGGGATCATCAACCTACAGCCTGTGGAATGGATGAGGTTCATCATCCAAAACTATTTAGCTCATGGTCACAAAATGGCCCACCAATTTGGTGAAGCCTTCTCCAGTTGCCTTGGGGTAATAGAACAAAAGTGTTTCAGAAATGAGGATAGCAACAGCATATATCTGGCTTTTATGCAGAAGGTTGTCAACTCTTCCTATAGAGGAGAGCTGTATTAGTCTATGCAGAATGATTTTATGCATCAGGACTTCCCATTGGCTAATACCACTTTCTCATTAGTGTGGGGCATGACAGCAACAGCACTTAGACTTATATACTGTTTCACAGTGCTTTACAACCTTCTCTAAGCAGTTTACAGAGTCAGCATATTGCCCCAAACAATCTGGATCCTCATTTTACCCACCTCGGAAGGATGGAAGGCTGAATCAACCTTGAGCCTGGTGACATTCGAACTGCCAAATTGCAGGCAGCCAGCAATCAGCAGAAGTAGTACTGAGCTCTTACCATTGCACTACTACAGCTTCTGATGACAGCGCCAGCCAAGAAACTAGGAGACCAGGAGTTCTAGTCCTTCCCTACGCATAAATCCAAATGAGTGATTTGGGGGTCTCTCTCTCTCTCTTTCTCTCTCTCTCTCCCTCCCTCTCTCTCCTAAGAAAAAGGCAAGAGCCAACAAGTCTATCCACTAAGGATGGTGATGGAAGAGAAGAAGCTGCTCCATGTAAGGTGCCATGGGTTTCAGAATGAAAAGCAGGATACAAATCTAACAAGTAAATGAGTACATGTATGGAAATGTAGCCCAAGTGTGTCATTTTCAAGGAAGGTGACATTTGTAGACTCAGGGCATTTTATAGCCGATTTGGAAAAATAAATAAATGAATATTTTTGAATGTTTTTTTTTATTTTCTTTAAAAAATTCAATATTTTTCTTTTCTTTTAACTGCATAATCTTGCTTCATTCATTACAGTGAGTTTATTCACATGAAAAAAGTATAGATACTGCTTTTGGGGCTCAGCAAAAGGATGTATCAATTTCTTGCTTGAAAGTATGGTAAGTCAGCTAAGCACAATTGCTAATCAGTTCCCTGAGTTGACTAGAGAACTGAAGGAAAATACTTCTTGGTATTCTCTCATTTTGGGAGTTGAAATTCATACCTTTTGAAGTTGTCAGGAAACATGGCTCAAGGATTTTCATGCTAGCTGTGATAGTAGAACAATTGGATCCAACAACTCTATCAGTAGTCATGCAAATAAGCCCAGACCCTTAAATTTACTAATTAGTAATTAAACCTATTTTCCTTAACTATTTTTGTTGTGCTGAGGGTCAGTGCCTGGCTCAGAGTCACCTAGTGAAGAATTGTAGCTGAGAGTGGACTTGAATCTGGATTTCTCTCATCCAGGGCTGTCAAACTCCCAGCTCGTGGGCTGGATGCATCATGTGCTGGCCATGCCTACACTCAGTTTAGCAAAGGGGAAAAAAGCCCTGATACATCACATGACACCACCATGATGATGTGAGTTTGATACCCCTGTTCTATCCTAATCAAGCACATTCACCTCTACACCATATTTTAATTGCATTGTCTCCTATGTCTCAGAATGTTGGGCTGGGAATTGGAGGAAGAAAGGGTACCATTACAAAATGTGGTGGAAAAGACTCAAAAAAAAAAAAAAAGCTGGCGTTTTCAGGATAATAACAAGATNCAAAAAAAAAAAAAAAGCTGGCGTTTTCAGGATAATAACAAGATAAGAGTTATTTTTCATGAAATGTCTGAATACCAAATTATGCAACCAAGCCAGTTTCTGAATTTGTTGCAGTCATGAAATAATGAAATATACATACTTCTGAATATTGGATACAGAGAAAATCTTTATTTTTCCTACAAACGAAGTGTATATTTCACTTAAGTTGTTTCTTCCCCATTCACTATATGTTACAAAATAATATAATAAAGATAATACTGCTGCTGATAATAATAATACTACACACTTTAGAGAATAAGTTACACTTAATAAAGTGGTTGATATTTGGAAGAGGAGAGTCAAAATGTTTCATCATTGCAATTTTGCTCAGTCACTCATAAAGTTCTAACAATCAATCCATCCACTTATCCCTAAGTACATATGTAAGAATGATCATTAATGCTCACTCATGTAGAATAGCCATTCTACATTAGTTGCAGTCCTCTAAATGCAGCCGGTTTTCCACATGCATCACATGAATTATGACCCTATAAACAAATAGTCATTGATTTCTGTAATTCCCCTACACAAAAGACATTGCAATATAAAAGGAAAGTTGTAGCATTTTCCCTTCTCATGTCTGCTTATGGAAGATTGAATTGAATTCTTTATTGTCATTTTACATATATACGCAGTATACATACAACAAAATTCACATAACACCCAGAGACCAGACTCAACATGCACACACACATGACAATACCCAAACAGCTGCCCACCCACCAAAATTCCCCACCTCCTAACAACACACAAGCATCCACACAAGAGACCAAGTAATACAGTTCAACAGCTCACTGATGGTGGTCCTTCAGTTCATTGTTAAGTGCAATTATAGCTTTGGGATAAAAACTATTCAGAAAACATGTGGTTTGAGTTTTAAATGTCCTGTATCTTCTGCCAGAAGGCAAACAGTTCATAAAGATTGTAAGCATGGGAAGAGTCTTTGAGAATGTTGTACAACTTCCTCAAACAGTGAGATGCAAAGATGTCATCCAGGACTGGTAGTTGGAGCCCAATTATATTCTAGGCAGTTTTAATGATTTTCTGTAGAACTTTTTTTTCCACTACAGAGCTGCTCCCATACCATACAAGAATGCAGTATGTCAGGACACTCTCAATGGTGCTGCAGTAGTAGAACAGAAGTAGATGTTGAGATAGATTTACTTTTTATTTATCTTAAGATAAAATCATATATATGAGTGCTGGTATATTGAGAGTGATTTTACTTATTTAAGAAGCAACCATACATTTATATACAAGGAGATTTTTTTTATGTTGCCGGGTTTTAATATACTGAATCTCTGCACAAAGTTTATAACATGGTGTTGAGAAATAAGTCCAAATAAATAAAAATCACAGTCACATGAGCACCACCTGAATTATTAGCTCATGCTTCACAATTATATTATAAGAAAAATGTCATCACTTTGGAATCATGCTGCGTTGCATTTGTTTATCCTCTAAATATCCTCAATCCTTGACAAACCAAATACATGTAGGAGTCAATTCACAGTAACATCAGAAAAGCTTTGCAGCATTTGGAGGCTATTAAACCAGATCTCCCCTTTATGATGTTGTTTTCAGGATCCCAATTTATCTACTTGTATCCTCCTGGTCCCCTATCTGAATACAGGGTCACCAATGGTGTCCTTGTTTGTGTGTGATGAGCAAAATCAAAGTGGCAGTTGTGACTGTGTGATTGTTGCCCAGTTGAATGTGCATTGAAAATTTGAAAGAGTTGGAGTTTGCAGAATGATATCACATCCAACTTTTGTCACTTTGATAAAAGCTCTTCAAAATACCCATGACTGCATTAAAGTAAATAGAACTGCTGGTCTTTTCATATAACACACACACACACACACACACACACACACACAGAAACACACACACTTACACACACCAAACCCCCCCCCACCTTTTTATTATGTGCCATCAAGTCAAACAAAGAATTTCTTCAGGAGCATTTGACCCCTAACTTGGTCTAACAATCCTTCAACATTTTTTTCCCATCACTGCTGTAATTGAGTCTACTCACCTTACTGGTAGTTGTCCTCTAATTCTCTGTGCCTCTACCTTTCTCAAGGCTAGGTAACACTGGCCGACGGATGCAAAACGTATGTAAAAAGGACACAGCGGATGAGCAAATTTTCAATCCTTTTATCCACTCTCAAAAGTGGATAAAAAAGCCCCAAATTTGTGAATAACAGAGCAGACAACAACGAAAGGAACGGAGCGTGGGAGGATGTAGCGGGAGGTAAAGAGATGCTTCGTAGGAAGAGCTAGGTGGAACGGATGATACATCCGCAGGGCTCTGGAGGAGAACGCGAAGCAGACGCGTAGCGAAGGAACTTCAATTGCTAGCGAGGTTGCGGAGGATCGGATGCATCACAGAGCCTATAGGATGCATAGAGGATGCCTAGCGATGCAAAGCATTCACTGCCATGCGGAGGATGAATTGCGTAAGCTCCACAGATAAAGGTGAGCTCGCAAGCAGGTCACCATTCAGAGGAAAGACCTGCTGCCAGACACATCTCCAGCCAACAAACCATGGGAAGAAGAGGAAGCCTGTGCCTACTCCTGCCAGCCCTGGCAAGAAGGACAGAACCCACCATCCCATCCCCTTCCGTGACTCTGAGCTGTTGGATGCTTCTGCTGCTGCTGGTGCTGCTGGTGCGTGTGCTGCTGTGTCTGTGTGCTGGTTGCTTCTCTGCTGTGCTGCTGGTGCTGTCTCCTGCTCTGTGCTGCTGGTGCACTCCTGCTTGTGCTGCTGCTGCTACTGTGTGCTGGGGCTTCTCCTGCTGCTGCGCTGTGGTGGAACACCCAAACCCTCAAATGCCTGCTGCTAAGCCCTGAAGCCCTGCCAGAGGGAGAAAAGGCAAGGCAAGAAAGGGGAGAGGAACATACTCCATTTCCAAAACATGAGGAGGAGCTGTAATGCTGAGGAAGGAACGAGTACTGGGAGGAGCGCACAGTCTATCAGCGAAACAGGCACAGCTCAGGGACAGCAGCTTGGAGAGAGAAGGCGGAGAGCCTGGCTACACTGCTATGTCCTCCTGGTGGTGGAAGCACATGCAAACTGTATTGCAAGCTGCACCTGAAGAAATCAGACAGGCCGCTGTCAAGCTCAACCGGGAGACCTACGTCATGCCAAGTGCAGCTTCCTGGAGGTAGGGCCCCACCAATGAAGCAGCCCCTCTTTCAACCCTCTCCTCAGCAGCCCACAGAGATCCACGTCTCTTCACCAGAGAACAGCTACCGTGTCAGGCAGGTCTTTGGAGGCCCACAGCAGGACCCCCTGACAGCTGCACTCCCCGTGCAGAGGACGTGGAGGATCCCCTGCCAGATTGGAGCAAGAAAGGCAGCCACCAGAGACCAAACCACACCCACCCCAGCTCCACCTCCACAGAAAGCAGGCAGAGAGGCAGACCGAGGACAAAGCCACACTGTCCTCTTGGAGTCAACACAAATAAAAATACACAGATCTCCTCTCCCAGCTGGTCCACTTTGACATACCATCCTCCAACCAAGCCCTTCATCATGTATGTGACCAGACCTCATGACATGCCAAAGCCCAAGTACCAGGCATGAAGAGAGATCACAGCTCTCTGCACCACCCTCCAGGCCACTGAACCTTCTCTACACCACCTGCTCCTCCACCCCAGCGATGTCACATCCTTCACGATTTCAACAGCCCCGCCTACCAAAGCTTACCATACCAGGACTTCCCACAGCAGAGGCAGCCCTTCCCAGTCCACACCAAGGTTCTCGGACGCCACAGAACCTCAGATGCCTCACCTACCCAGCTGCAGACCAGACAGCCCCACTACACTCCTCCTTTCTCCACCCACAGCAAGCCCATCAACAGACAATCTGTCATCAGTCTTGTGCCTGACATCCCAGTACTTGAGAAGGGCCTCTCAACCTCACGGACTGACAGCTCTCTGAGACTTCCTGAACAAACCATCCCTTGTTGTACTCTCAGGCACAGCACCCCAATGGTGCCTCAGACCAGCACTCCAGCAACTCCAGTCCCTGGCCCCATACATCTAGACCATGGGCACGCTCAGAGTGACTGAAAGAGATGCCAGAGACTGAGTTGTTACCTCTTCACCTATCTTTGCTTAAAACACTTTACTTGTTCATTCTTGCTTTTTAAAAAGTCACACAGTTTGTTTTAATAAAAGTTTATCTTTGCTTCACACACTTCGTTCGTTTTTTTTACTTAATAAATGTTGGGAAAACTTTGAAAAAAGGTAAGCCTTTACATGCTTGTGATTGGTAAGGATACTTGGGATATAGATGTGGATTGGTAAGATAGCTGTGGATATACTGTGGGATGGTAAGGATAGCTGTGGATAAGATAGTTGTGGATGGGTAAATATTTGTGATAGTGCAAGCATTAGTGGACTAGATAGTCACCCTCCCAGCTCCACAGATATGCCCCTTTATTATCAATAACAATTAATCATATCAACACATTGCAACATAAACAAAACTCTTTATTAATGCCTATTCAGTTGAATGGCCACTCAAACATACATGGCCCAATCTCATCAGTGTGATGGACAGCTGAAGAACAGCCATATTAAGCATCTACCATCTTGTTTTGCCACTCCACTGCTCCAGCTAAAAGTTGCACCAGTGTTTTCAGAGGTTGGCTACTTCTTCCTCCACGTGAAGCTCTTTGGGCTTCACATCCACAGTCTATCAGGGTCGTCCTTGCCTCCATCACCAGGCTCCATCTCCCATTCCCTTGTTGATGGTCCACAAGCCTGTTTCTGCAACACTGATAGCGTGCACATGAATTGTGCAGGAGCTGCAAGCTTCCACGATGCTCCTACGGTCTGTGCGATGCTGCATGGTGGAGAAGTACTGGAACTCTTGGCCAGGATGCCAAAGCTTCTCCCCACCCGTCTTGCTCTGACACCTGTATTTGAAGATCCTCTCTTCACGGTAATCTGAAGTGTAGGGCTTCATGAGTAGTTCTGAGAGAAGACGTCAATCACCACAATGAAGTAGGCACATCTTGTGTGTCGTTGGGGGTGGTCTGGATCTGGAACTCATGATGATCACTAGCGTTGTATATCTGGGCATCTGAAGCTGTCCCATTGCCTGAAGCATTGATGTACATAACTTTAGTCAGCATCAACCATGGCAAAGAGGATATGCTGAGAAGCCCTGTAGTTAAATAATTGACCCTGAGTTGGGTGACTTTGCAGGCCACGTGTTTCCATCTATCTCCACGGTGTGGAAAGTTCCACACTCTGATACCAACTCTCTGCAACTTTCCCCCAGCCTTCTTCAGTTGGGCCTGGAGGAGCTCCTCCAGGTATTCTTCGATGATGGCCTGCACCACTTCTCTGACCACAATCTGATGGTGTTTGTGTACCTCCAGCATACCGCATCCTGTATTGTTCCTGGAGCCAGTTTGCAGAGTCAGCCACTTCAGTCCAGGGTCCAGGTGATGGAAGTCTGGTGTTTGCCTTGGTCAACCTGGGTCTCAGCCGCTCCACAACTTCGTCAAACATGGCTGTGGCATCATCATAATGCGGAATGCACGAGGTCTTTGTTCCTCAGCTGCACTTATCAGCTTGTATACAGTCCGTACTCCGCTCTTCTCGCGACCATCTTCGATCCACACACTTCTTGGCGCCTCATTTTCCTTGTGTAGGAACAGTGAAAGAGCCTGTAAATGCTTAGCACTGTTGCAGAACATGGGGCTACAAAAGTGTTACGATCCATGGTGGAGATGACTGGATGCTGTGCGAAGAGCAAAGTCGATGAATGAAAAGTTGACAGCAGGCTAGGTACTGAAATGAGATCCAGTGAATTCCTCCCCCTTTTATAGGAACAGATAGGTTTTCGCTCAGTTCCTTTACATCCTCTAGGCATCCTGCAGACATCCAAATATCTGAGAAACGTCCCTATACGAACGTTTTTTCCATTTAATGTTATATGCGAGCTGCATCCGCTTTTATCTTTTCTGTCCGGCTGCTAAGTGCGCATGCCATTCTGTCCGTTTTGCTTCCCCTGTGTCCTTTTCTGCTGAGCGGATGCGAGGTTGCTCGATGCACTGGATGCCGAGCGATACAGCAGACGTGTAACGCATGTAGAGTATTTTTCCCGTGTGGTCGCGATGTCGAAACGAACGCGCAAATTCACCGCCAAAAATTTTGGTCATTTTGTGCAGTTCAAAACTTTTTGAGCGGATGAAATCTCAGTAGACGGATGCTGGACGGATAGAACGTATGAATCATGTACGCAGTGAGTACAGAATGGATGCATCTCATTAACCAACAGGTGGCAAGCATTTTTCTCCGTTTTACATCTTCTTTCCATCCGTTGGTGCACTGTGACATGGGCTTAAGTAGGCAAGCTATTTTCAGACTTCTTTTGAAAGGTAATAGTAGCCCAAGTCACTTGACTGAACTTTAGAAATATCTGACAATTGAATAGTCATGTCAAAGTGCAAATAATGTTTGACTCAGAATAGAACCAGCATTCCAGACCATAACAAGCTATTTTGTGCATGGCACAGAAAATTGATGTGCCTTCGAAAATGAATTTGGGAAAGTACAGTACTTCCAGATATATGTGTCTACACTTGCAGAATACAATCTTCATTTGCCAGGTGAAGTTCAACTCTCTCCAGAGCAAGGGGTATCAGTGTTACTTACAGAACATGACACCTTTCTTCTTAATAATGAATAATGGTGATGGTGCCAGCATCAATCACTGTGTATACCTGCTTTTCTGCAAGCTGCTTTTTAAGATTAATGGATCTAGTAGACCTTGTTCTTCAGAGCTCAAAGGTAACTGAGCCCTGGTAAAGAGATGATCACTTCAAACACTATTTTCCACTAACAAAAAGGAGTTTCTCTAGAACTGGGTAATCATACAAGCAAAGCAGGTGGAGATTTTTAAAACTGTTACTTTAAATTTATCCAACTTTCCTTTCTTTGGGAAAGTGAGAAGCTAGTTGTGCAATAACTTCAGAGGATTTTGGATGAAATGGATTATGAGAATACTTTTCAGTTGGGATTCAGGCTTGAGCATGGAATGGAAACAGCAGTGATCATGCTTTTGGATAATCTTTTGACATGGATGGAATAGTGGGTGTGCATCTGTCCTTTCTTTACTTGTCCTCCCAGCTGCTTTTGATAGCATCAACCATGATATCCATCTGCATCAACCTACAAGAGTGGGTGTAGGTGGCTGGTTCTCATCCTTTCTCTGGGTTTGATTCCAGTTGGGAGTGATTAGGGAAGGGAGTGCCAGAGGGACTGTTTTCTTTCCTATTTAACATTTACATGAGAATGCCGGGTAAGCTAATCCATCACCACGGGATGGGATATCATTGGTATGCTGATGATACCTAAATGCAAATTTCTGCTCCTGACAAATTAAGGGATGTTGTGTTGTCCTGATGTTTGGAGCCTTTGGATGGAGAAAAATAAATTTCAATTGAACTGTGGTAAAACTGATTGGCTTTGGAATTTGACGCCTTCTGGTTCGGTGACTACACCAATTTTTTTGCCAGTGGGGTTGTTCCAAAAATACCCTGTGCACAATCTGGGGGTCCTTCTGAACTGAGTACTTCTACTCAATAAGCAGGTGGAAATTGTGGCTAGGAAGGCCTTTGCATAACTGTGCTATTTGCATCCATTCCTAGATTGAGGGGCTCTACTCATAGTCACTCATGCCTTGCTCTACATGGGCTGCCCTTGAAGACTGTTTAGTTTTTGAAGAATTATCCTACTGATAGACAAACTATCCTGAGATTTTTACATTATTTTCTAACAAAAAAATACTAGGTTGGATGGAATAAAAAAGAAAACTTTTAGTGCAAACTATTTGTGACTTCTCCGTAATACACATAAATAGCTGTTAGGTATAAAACTCTGGATAGGGTATGAGAAGCTAAACAAGCAACAGGGATGGTCTGTATAATTGCACTCTATTCTTTGCATATAATTCTGGCTTCTCTTTTTGTACAGCTTGTCCTGCAAACTGATACTTGTAACGCCACATATAAAAATTCATTAACAATATTAACTTGTTTGTTTCTTTTACCTACCTTTGTCAAAACCATAAAATTAATCCAAAATTAATCACTCCATTAACTAAGGACCTTAAGTTGGAACTGAACAATGTTTCAACTTTCACAAATTTACTGTGCCTTAAATCTGGCTGTGAGACCAGACAATCTTTGAACAGTCAGGACTGCAGCCACTGAGTTTTTTTATCTTTCGAAAGGGATTCATCAGAGGGCACAGTTGCAGGAGGTCGACCTTCTTTGTGTACATGTGATATTAGATTTCTGCTCTAAAAGATTGGAAAGGATTAGTGAAGCACATTTTACAGCTATAATGGCCAGAGGATTTATTTGCAGGAAATACATAATTAGGATAGGCAAAGCAACTACATTTTACCAACATGATAATCCAAGACCACATATTGTCATGAATGTTCTTTGGGAAGGAAGGCAGAAGGAAACTAGCAATCTATAGACAGAGCTGACAGAGTGGTAGAAAAGAGTCAGGGTGACGTGATAGCTTGGCATCAAGCTGGAAATTGGGAGATTGTGAGTTCTAGTCCTGCCTTAGGCACAAAGTCAGCTGGTTAACCTTGGATCAGTCACTCTCTCTCAACCCTGAAAAGAAGGCAAGGGCAAACCAAGGAATTAACTAGGCAGTTGCCAGGGGCTAACAGTGACTTAAAGAAATACACTCCCCCTACCCCCCACCCCGCCCAAGCAAATCCTTAATTCTTTGTTTATAACTACTGTCACCTTGTGATCAGTAGGATATGAGATGCTACAGAGTTCATATCATTAGATTCAGTTTGCCAAAAACTGTGATCACTGGAAACAGAATGGCCAAACTTTTTAAACAAGATTGTTGACACTTTGCTAGAGAAGTAGACCCTGTGGATGGGCTCCAGCATGAGTCTGAAAGCTTGGAAGACTAAATCTCTGGTTCTGGTAATTGACCCATATTGGATCCTGCAAAATTGTTGATTGTTTTGAGAGGGCAGGGGTAAAGTGTGGAAATGGGAGTTGGGGAACGTAAACTGCTAGCATGCTTAGCTGTAATCTTTTTCCAACTTCCCCTGCCATCAATTGCTTAAAATTACATTGCTGAAACTTGGGCACTGGGCATCAAATTTCAGTGGTGCAATTTAAGGGGTTGATGAGGGTCACATATAGTCTACTGAGATGTCCTGAAAACTGCTGATTTTATGAGTTATGAGTTATTTAAAAAAATCAATTTCCTTTTCCCATGCTAAGACTTAACAATCTTAACAATGAAAATAGACTTTTGAAAACTCATACCATGATTTATATTTGATAATATTGGGAAATATTATTTATTCTATACACATCTAGGCAAGGGCATAGGAAGAACTTCATCCATTACTGAAATAAGAGAAAGGTGGAAAAAGTTCCTCCCATCCCAAAGAGATTAATTTTTAGCCTGTTCGATGACATGGAGAGAAGACAAAGGTGCTTGAATTTGACCCTTGATTTCACTACATTTTAAAATTGTATTTAATGCATGATCTTTTTGACAAAATCTAGGTACGATTGATCCAAGATTTTTCAGAGCTACATTTCAAATTTGAAGGACATGCATTTAGCAGTATATGAATATCTCTAAATTTAGCCAGAGGGATGGAATGTACCAAGTTCAGATCCAGGATGACTTAAAGAGTGGACATGCTTTAGGACCATTTTATCCCCAAAGGTCCTTGTTTTGTTGATTTACAAATCTGGTAGCTGTAAGTAGGATTGGTGAGTTTTCCAAATATTCAACATCCAGCCTCCTTTGACTGTTGATATTCTGTTGACATTTCTTCTTTCATCCTTAACAATTTCATTTCCTCTTCTCTATCTCCTGAAAGGACCTTTTTGAAAAGATTTCTGACTTTTGCCCTCTTGGCATCCATGGCTGATCCATTTTTAGGTTATGGCAACTTTTGCCTTGTCCCAAGCCCAGGACTGACATTTTTTTCATACCAACCTATGTTACAGCAACATTTTTTTTTGAAGAAAATTTTATTGATTTTTAGAAACAAACATAAACAAACACAACACAGAACAT
>BHFT01029427.1:0-38552 GCA_004320025.1 Laticauda laticaudata
AGTTCATCTGTTCACAAAGTTTTGTGCAGCTCAAAACTTCTTGCGTGGATGAAATTGCAGTGGATGGATGCTCGATGTATAGAGCATATGAAACACGTATGCAGTGAGTACACAACGGATGCATGGCATTTTCCAACAGATGGCAAGCTTTTTTTAACGTTTTGCATCTTCTTTGCATCCGTAAGTGCAGTGGGATTGGGCCTTAACCTATGACTATCACTAAGTGTTGCATCTTACGATTCTTGATGAATGTATTTTGTTTTTACTTTATGTACACTGAGAGCTTATGCACCAAAGACAAATTCCAATTCCAATCACACCTGGCTAATAAAGAATTCAACTCAACTCAACTCAACTCTACTCTACTCTTCTTTGTTCTATTCTGTTCTTTAGTTCGGGAGGTACAGCATACTCTCACTTTCCAATCGGATGGCTTGCAAATGTTTAGGGTGAATGGCTTTTAAAACTGCCAATTGCCTTAGCAACACAAAATCAGACTTGGGACTTGCCCTTTGGAAGCTGGTATCCAGAGGTTGTCCACATATCTGACCATAGATGGAGCAGTCTGTTTATGTCTGTTTATGAACAATTTTATGAACGGCCAACCTGCGAAATAGATGGGGCCATATCACACATGAGAAGAGCCACAATTTGCTTTTTTATCCTAAATGTGGACAGGGATTCCTTTTATTTGAAAAATCCCCTTTTTTCTCTCAAATGGAAACAGTGCCATTAATTTTAAAAAAATATGCATGAAAGCAAAAGCCACTCTCAACACACGCAGAACCTAACATAACAGAGCAAAATCCAAGGTCAGCTTTCCACTAAATAGGCAGCTGCCTGTATATTAAAGAACTGAAGTCTGGGAAGCTCAGAAACTTGCAGATCATTGGAGGGGGGAAAAGACATGTGCACCCTCCTTTTTAAAAAAAGTAAATAAGTGCAAAAATATGACATAGAACCCATAAAAATTACCAAAATTCTTAACTAGGTGAGAAAAAGCTGAAAGCAAATTCCCAGCTATGCTGGCTGGAGAATTCTGGGAGTTGAAATCCACAAGTCTTAAAGTGGCCAAGTTTGGAGACCCCTAATCTTTATGCAGAAACCTATCAGATGACAAGCAGGGGAGAACTGGCCTTATTCATGAAGTTGCTTCAATAAAGCTGCATTCCTTCATCTTATCTATAACCCCTCATACTCCTGCATCTGGCTGGTTGTCTCGGTAACATAGCCAATTACTAAGCCATATGGTTGCTAAGTCAGATTTAGCTTTTTTTTTGCTTTTGCTTTTGCTTTTGCTTTTTTTTTTTTTTTTTTAAAGGCAGAAGACCTTAGATATCTGGAATGGTAGGAATTGAGCCAATTTTCAGGCAATCAAATTCCATGCCTAGTAAACAGACCCAGATGGTAGAAATAACTCCTTATTTCAATGTGGATTTCAGGATAGTAACAGCACTTAGCACTTAGAGTTATATACCGCTTCATTGTGCTTTATGCAGTTTACAGAGTCAGCCTCTTGCCCCCAACAATCTGGGTCCTCATTTTACCCACCTCGGAAGGATGGAAGGCTGCGACAACCTTGAGCCTGGTGGGATTCGAACTGCCAAATTGTAGGAAGCTGGCTGCAGAAATAGCTTGCAGTACTGCACTCTAATTACTGCGCCACAGAGGCTCATGTGGATAATATAATATATCAATGATGTTTTTCAGCATCTTTTGAACTCCATGCTGAACAACCTAGTGACATCTAGCAGGTCTCATAAATGAGCTGGGCCACTCCAAGTATGGGCAGCCCCTTCTTCCCAATCCATGACAGGGTTTTGTCTTTATATGTACCAGTAGTCTTCGACTTGCAACCACAATTCAGCCCAGAATTTCTCTTGTTAAGCGAATTTTGCAGATTTTACGACCTTTCTTGTCGTAGTTGTGAAGTGAATCACTGCAGTTGATAAGTTACTAATCTGCTTTTTAAGTGAACCTGGTTTCCCCGTTGACATTGCTTGTCAGAAGTCACAAAAGGGGATCACAGGATCCTAAGACACTGCAGGGGTCATAAATATGGACCAATTGCCAAGCATCTGAATTTTAATCACATGATTAAATTTTAATCACATGGGGATGCTGCAAAGATCACATCTCTGAAAAACGGTCATAAGTCACTTTAATAAGTCAATGACTTAGAACCCATAAAAATATGAGACCTGCTAGATGTCACTAGGTTGTTCAGCATGGAGTTCAAAAGATGCTGAAAAACATCATTGATATATTATATTATCCACATGAGCCTCTGTGGCGCAGTAATTAGAGTGCAGTACTGCAAGCTATTTCTGCAGCCAGCTTCCTACAATTTGGCAGTTCGAATCCCACCAGGCTCAAGGTTGTCGCAGCCTTCCATCCTTCCGAGGTGGGTAAAATGAGGACCCAGATTGTTGGGGGCAAGAGGCTGACTCTGTAAACTGCATAAAGCACAATGAAGCGGTATATAACTCTAAGTGCTAAGTGCTGTTTGTAACTTTGTGACTTATTAAAGTGGCACTTATTTAATAACCAGTGCCATTGTAACTTTGAGTGGTCCCTAAATGAACTGTTGTAAGTCGAGGACTACCTGTATGAATATGCTGACTGGCCAAATCTCACAGCTACAAAAATTTGGAGCTAAATATCTCCTTATGTGCAATCATTTGCATTACAATATGTGCCACCTCCTTCATACAATGAAGTGGGAGATTGGTCTTCCATGCAAGTAGTCAATCCTCCTGTAATTACCTCAGGAGTATAA
This sequence comes from Laticauda laticaudata, assembly GCA_004320025.1. Classification (NCBI taxonomy): domain Eukaryota; kingdom Metazoa; phylum Chordata; class Lepidosauria; order Squamata; family Elapidae; genus Laticauda; species Laticauda laticaudata. The sequence continues at coordinate 2,780 of BHFT01029427.1, forward strand.
GTGATAGAGATAAATTTATTTTTGTGAGTGTACAGAAGTTTGTTTGTGAATGTACATTGCACGTTGGTCCTACATCTTAATTTACATTTAATGGATGGTTTGATTTAGGAGTGTCTGCCATGAGGGAGGCCTAAAGAGCCAAGATGGTGGCCTCAACTGTGGGATTGAAACCACACCTTTTCTTACAAATCAGATTAAAGAGTGGTGGGGCTTTGTGAGATTGTGGCCACCATATCAGCTTTTTTTTCCTGCAGATGCCCCTGACCTAAGTGCTACCAATGTGAAAGAGGAAGAACCACTGGCCATTTGTATAGCAGCCAGATCATGGGTTGTATTTCCACTCAGCTCATCACTGTAACTCCAAGATCTCTTTTCCTGTGTAGAAAGTTAGCACTCACCCATCTCCTAGATAGAATAATGAAATATTTTAAGGAAATATTAAAAAGGCAGAATATTATATTTCCCTAAAGGGAGAAATGGAGAAACATGCTTTTGGAGACAGAAAGCAGCCCCCACTTTTTTAATAGCAGTTGTCAGCACTTAACATATAAAGAGATAGATAGCTCTATTCATAAGCAAATACCCTCACCCAAGATCCAACAAAGGTAAGACTAGTCTTTGGCCACAATAGGAATCGCCCAATGCCCCTTCACTGCATCACCCTCTGAAACCTCAACCAAACTTAGCTCAGACAAACATCTAGGATTTGTACTTTGCCTATAGAGCCAGCTGTGACCCCTACATAACCCCTACACGGCCCCATGGAAGTCTGACAACAGCCAATAGAAGACATGTTCTTGCACAGGAATAGGAATAGGAAATTCAAGTGCCAATTCAAGCCCAAGAAAAGGTATAGAAACTGCCCACTCTCAACACCATGTGGTCAGCTCCACCAGAACCACAAACGTGGTCCTGTTAATAAATGGACCCTCTTTCCAATCAGCCGCCAGCCTCCATTTTGTCTCCAGTGCTTTTTTCCCAGCTAGGAACAGAACCAGATGAATATTTCTTCCCACACCTGATTAGTCCCAGCCAGCTCTGATTATAAAGCAGATGTGAAATTCTGCCTTATAGGTTCATATCTCTGCTTGTTTGGTGTGCATATCTCTGCTTGTTTATATTGACCAGAGTTTGCCATTTTTATGCCTTTTTGCCCAATCTAGACTGGAGGGTTTTTTTTTGCAGTCCCTCAAATCCTCTTTTGATTTTCACTAGCAGTAGTATGGTATTGTTAGCTGGTCCGTAAAGAAGTTAAAAAGTATCAGCTTCAGCACAGACTTTAGAGGATCCTATTTCATAGATCTGTCCAATATGAAAACTTCTATTTTTGGTTCCTGTTCTGAATGAGTAGATTTATTAGCTTATCTCAAGGTGATTGCCTCTGGTAAAAGATTTTTCCAGCTTTATTCTGCTGACAGGATTTATTTTCCAAAATGAGTGCACCAAGCCATTCTAGATGTTTTTTCAATTAAGAGAAAAGTTGGCTTGCAGCCCAAGTCCTGAATGAAGTTGTGCAGTATAGGATTGTTTTGTCTCATATATTTTCTAATTTTGTACATTTTATTAAAAACTTCCAGTGACTTAAAAGAATAAACTAAACAACAGACATATGAAGCTCTGAGCTCCTAAAGAGTTCAGATGTAGGAGTACTCTGATCAGATCTTCTCCATTTTGTGCTTCCTTTTAAAAGTGGCTGCAAACAGATATAATTTTCATCAGAGACACTGTGCCCAGGAAGGATGCATTAGCTTTTTCCTTATATACCCCTTTCTTCAAGTCACACTGTGAAAAGAGTTACTAATCTCACATTTTTTTGTTTCCCTGCTTTGGGACTGATGGTAGCTTCTAGAGGCATCTGGTTAAATCAGAAAAATAACCCAGGATAAAGGTTAATGTTTCCTCTTTCAGAGCTGATCAAAATCTCAATCACCTCTTCTCCTTAAGGTTGTTTTTTAAAAAATTAAGAGAGAGATCTAATTACAAATCGATTGCATTGTGTCTGCTTTAGACCTGAATCAAAAAGTCCACTAATGAGAAATGGGTGGCTACATATGCCTCATCACAAAAAAGGAAATGTGCAAAGAAGAGGTCAAAGGATTGCACACATGTCCACAACATTTCCATGCATTAATTTACAGTATATGTATTCTTGTACATCCCAAAGGTGCTTTTTCAAGAGGCAACTGGACTTTTTTGTTTTTCTTTGAAGACGTTTCGCTTCTCACCCAAGAAGCTTCTTCAGCTTTGACTGGCTGATGGGGAATGGAAAGATTTATACCACGGGTGGGATCTGACTAGTGTAACTACTGATTCGGTGATTTTACGTTTTACGTTTTGCGCACACGTGTATATCGTTGTCAGCTAGCTGCCTGGATAGCTGAGCAGCGCTGCGTGTGGGTGCGCAGCAGTTGAAAAAGCCCCCTTTTCCTGCTTTTTCAACCCCAGCTGTGTCGTGCAAAGCAGCTGCGGTTGAAAAAGCAGGAAATAAAGGTCAGGTAAGAGCCCAGGCGGGTGGGCCAAAGCAGCAGCAGACATAAAACTGGTTCTATGTATTCTCTCTGTCTGCTGCTTTTCAGAGCTGCCAGTTCTACAGAGGTGGTCAGAAATGGTAGAATCCCACCCCTGATTTATATTCCTTGCAGACAGCTGGTCATTTGCATTCTTTTAGAGAGTTGTTGAGGCCACTTGGAGGTTTATTTGTGTCCTCAGGGTCACCTGAGTAGTGCAAATGGGTGTGGAGCTTTCTTGGAACTCCTGAAAGGACAGTGTTGTAGAGCTGTGCTTTCTGCAGGATGTTTTCTGCCCTGTGTCCCTTCACTGTTGAACACAGGTGCAGGCTGTTGGGAATAAGGCTGTGATGTCTGCATCTCAAACTGAAATGCAAATAGTTCCAGTCATCTGCAATTTTTGGAAATCTGTTCATACTCCCACTTATGCACTTCGGGTTGACTCTCTATAAAAATGCAAATGACCAGCTGTCTGAAAGGAATTTAAATCCTTCCATTTCCCACCATCCAGTCAGAGCTGAAGAAGCTTCTTGGATGAGAAGCAAAATGTCTGCAAAGAAAAGCAAGAAAGTCCAGTTGCCTCTTGAAAAAACACCTTTGGAACTACCATGACCTGGATGACTGAGAATCTCCATAGACACTGTATTCTTGTACATTTAAAAAATGATTAACAGATCATAATAGAAGTAGAATGCACCTTTTCAACACAAATAAGTCTCTGACTGTGTGGATTGTGTGTGACTCAATCTTCTGTCCAGGGAGTAGATGCTGATGGATAATTTTGAGGGTCCTGCTTGTTCTTCCTTCCTTATTTTTAAAATCAGACTTGGAGTGGATGGTGTTCACTTTGAATAGGATTGTCCTTGATCAATTAGGATGGATGACCATTCTACCATAATGGGAATATTAAATTATGCATCTTTCAAAATCAATATGCATCGAGACAATTCCATCATCTTCTCATCTTTAACCTAGTTTTATACCACAACATTTCCTAATGTATTTCATCTGTTGTTTTTATTCTCCCACATATCTTTTTACTCTTCTGCTTTTCACCAAAGGGAATATGCTGCGTTGGATTTTTCTTAAAACCCAGACCTAAAAAGAAATACTTTTAATCTGGGATGTCTGTCAGTAAGCAATTTTCTTGCAACTTAAAAGAGCCACAGTGACCCAGTGGTTAGAATGCTGTGTTGCAGGCTGACTTTGCCCACTGCCAGGAGTTTGATATTGGTTGAATCAAGGTTGACTCACCCTTCCATTCTTCCTATTTCAGCTATTGAGCCAGGGTGGCACAGAGGTCAGAACGCAGTACTGCAGACTACTTCTGCTGATTGCCAGCTGCCAGCAGTTCGGCAGTTTGATTCTCACTGGCTCAATGTTGATTCAGCCTTCCATCCTTTCAAGGTCAATAAAATGAGGACCGAGATTGTTGAGGGCAATGTGTTGATTCTGTAAACCACTTAGAAAGTGCTGTAAAGCATGATGAAACAATATACAAGTCTAAATGCTACTGCTACTGCTATTCATTTCTTGCTATTGTCTGGTTGTTTGTTAGATAAAATTGTCAAACTCTGTGAAGACATCTATGATTCTAAATCTTATCTATTGTTACTTCTGTGTGCTTAATATATGTTAAGACAGCCTGTATGTTGGCTTGGAATTCTGGAGTTGTAGTTTGTTCCTGTTTTGTGATAATGGAGGTATGACCTATGAAAATTTGATGAAATAGTTGGTGGAATATATAGTGCAACAAACCTATGGACTGGAAACATAAGGAAAAAGAATTCAAATAGCAAGATGAAAGAATAAGATAACATTATCATTTTATGCAGAAATAGGCAGTTTTGTGGGCCAACTTTTCAAAAAGAAACTCCAGATGTGATGAATTTCACATCTGGAAAGCTGAACTTGATATGTACTGGAATTATTGTAGGCAGGCTGCCCAAACCTATCAGCTCAGCCCAACATCTTCTGAAAGTGAGTAAAGAAAAATATCCAAGTTGTGATTTGAAGGTCCAAATAATGCTACTGGCGATACTTTCTTATGTGCTCACAAAGATCATTCTAGAAAAATAAATAACTCCTGTCATGCGAAGTATTATATGTTGGAAAGCTTCTGTTTCATCCATAAATCATGTTCTTTTACTGTTTCTTCTGAAAATGAAGCTCCCATGCGTAAACAGAAAACATGACACAAATGAAAAAGTTACATTGATAACTTTGAGGGAAACAATATATTCTGCGAGGAGAGCAGCTTCTAATGTCGTTCTGTATCCATGGCCAATTTGAACTGGGGTGGACTATTTTTGTAGCCCATAATAGACTCTGGAAACTGCAATTTTGCACTACTAAAATGTAATGGCTAAATATTGATAAGGGCTGTTTCCAGATGTTTCCAGTTGTAATACAATGACAAGTAATCCCCAAAAGGTATTTAAGTTGTATAATAAGGTTAAGAACTCCAGATAAATATTTTAAAAAACAACAACAGAGAACCCCCTTCACCACAACCATGTTATAAGCTTGTTTTTCTACTAGCTGTGGCTTTGTTACCCCAAACCATGATGAAAACGGGAATCAGCAAGTGCTAAATTGTCCTCCCTTAATCTTCAAAGCATCTGCTGTCTACAGAGAGGCTTAGCATTAGTGTGTGGCATTCTGAGACAACTGACTGGAACAGATTTCTTCCCCATATCAATCATGTCTTTGGTTGTCATGGAACATTGAAATAATTCTTTATTCACCAATCTCAGATTGTCTGTGCCTTTAAATCTTTTTACTCGTCTCACAAAAACTCTAGCAATAGTGGGGGGGGGGAGATAACAAGATGATTTCTTTTCTATCCTATGCTAACCATCTGTATGCCATTCTCTAGTGAAAGAATCCCTTGAAATTGCTCTAAAGAACTGAGAAGGAATTCAACTGCTGATCCATTTTGATCCATGTGCACTTCCAAGTTGTTAGTTCCATCAAGCTATTCAGCAGCCAGTTTGTTCCACAGGATCTCACCTGCTCATCACTTCTTATATTTGGTGTGCAGAGTTGTTTAGTGCTCTTTGAGTGTTATTTCAGAATGTGTAGTCAGGATGAGGGCTGAGCTTCTTCACACAGAAGCTTCTCAGTTTTGGACCAAAGGTCTATCTGGTCCAAATATGAGCAATCTTGTCCAAAGTAGAATACCTGAGGCGAAGGAGTCTTGTTCCAATCAGGTTTCTACAAATAGATATCACAGTACCTTAATAAATGGATAAAGGAAGGACCACTCGGCTGGTGTCACTTGCCTGCAAAATTCCACGAGACCAACTGATATGTTCTCTAGTGGCTGGAGTTTAGTAGAATTCAACAAGGAAACATATTTAGAGACTTCTCCAGCCTATTTGTTGCTACAATATACTGCTTGGAAATTGCTCAGGAACATTCTTTTAGGGCTGAAGATGAGGCTTACAGATTAGAGGGGAGAAAAATCAAGATTACCAACTACTGGTTTTGCACATATATTCTGTGGGATACAAAGATTGCAACTTTAGTTGCTGATTTCATATGTAGGAACCATGTGTAGGAAGATACGATAGTTCATTGGGCTCAAAGAAGACATGCTATAGTGCTGTTCCTCTGTGGACATGAAGGAGGCTCTGCAGTCTCGGTCTGGAAGCACATCTTCACAGCACTGGAAGGACATTGTTGTTTGTAATAACGGTGGGTGTTACTCTGTGATGCCACTCATGGTTCTTTATCCATTTTTGGCAGCACCTGCTTTCAAAGCCAGTGGGAGGCTTCATAGCCCAGGACTTGCCAGTGGATTCTGTCAGCAGCTGCATCATCTCGGTCTCTTCACTGGATGCCACAGTGGTGTAGGGTTTCTTTCATACCATCTTTACAGTGCTTGCATGGTTGACCTTGAGGTCTCTTCCCAGACTTCAGTACACTATAGGACAACTGGTGAGGCATATGTTAGTCATCCTTTCTGATGTCTCACCCATCTCATCTGGGCTCCGTTAATCTGGGACTTAATACTATTGGAATTGGTGTGATCTGAGACCTCCAATTTGGAGATACAGTTTTACCCCAAAATACTATGGATTGAATGCAGAGAGTGCTTAAGTGATTTTTTTTTTCAGTTGTTTGATGTGCCTTCAGTACAGAGCCCAGGATTCAAATCCACATAGCAGGGAATGAATACTTATAGCTCCAAATACTTTTAGGTTTGTAGAGATACATATGTTGTCTTGATTGAGCTCTTTAGTATGCAGCCGCCTCAGTGCCTGACTCACCTTGCTGAACCTGGAGTTAATTTCTTTATCCAAAGACCCATGGCTTGAAATGATGCTTCCCAAATATTTGAAGCTGTTTATATTTGTTCAGCTGGGTGTCATCAACAGTTTTACAGCTTGGTATTTGGCATGGACTGGTAAAGGTAGCCAGACAACTGTAGTCATAGTCATTATATATTAGAAGGTAATTACAATTGTATTTACTGATTTAATGTGCAGGAACCAGGTGCAGGAAGAAAGTGAGTGTAAAACTCATCTTCAAACATATGGAGGGATCTTAGCTTAGCTTTTAGCTTAGTTTAGTATAGTTTTGCTTTGATAAGCTTAGCTTTGTTTGAAGGGCACTGAATCATGCCATCCACCCACTAGTAATGAAAATTGGCACAACCCAAGATTCAAGAATAAGCCTTGCTAGAATAAGCCATGCAAGTAACTCCCATGCAGTATGTAGACATTCATCCAGCTCAGTTTATGAATGTGAAGCTTGACCAGTCTAGTATCTTTCTTGCATGAATCGTGTTTTGTTAGAGCTACGGCTTGACTAAAAATGGGTTAAAGATTGCCCCAAATTTTTGGACAGAAAATTTTCATGAAATTGACCCCTCACTTTCACTTTGACCCAAGTGGGTTACATCAAATAGCATTTTTATTTGGGAAAAAGTACACCAGCATTTTTACTTGGGAAAAAATTCTCATTGCATGAGACCACTTCTGAATAGGAAATACACAGGACTGTACTGTATTTTTTTAGATTTTCCCCCCTATACCACTCTCCCTAAAAGACAAAAAAAAGAAGGTAGTGCAAAAAGCTTTGAGGGACTGAAAAAAAATTGAATTTACTTCAGATCTTTGCAAGACATTCTCATTTTTAAAAAGAAAAGAAATTCAGACCAAAAAGAAAGCTTTTCAGTTTTAAAAATAGGTTTGCTTGAAGTAGCACAGTCCGACAGTATATTTTTGGCCAAGCACTGTGAAAGACTGCCCTCTCTTTGCAAAGATATTTATTTTTACTGCACTTCTTGAATAAAGAAGCTTACTGGACAAGTAATCCAGTCTATATCACACAAGTTGAAGTTCTGAACACATAAAATTCTTCTCCTGTAGATCAGAGGAGGCAAGGATTTTAATGTCTGCAATCCTTCTGAATCTCCCAACATTTAAAAAGCCAAACCCAGAACAAAGTTTTCTGGAATAAAATGATAGCAGTTTTGGTCCTCCTTCCACCCTCTCCTCAAGGAAGATGATTTCAAAGTCTTAAGAGTATCTCATAAACTCAGTTTCCTTTGCATGTGTAGGATGTGGAATGGTTTAAATGACTCAGAGGGAAGGAAGTATTTATGGGTTTCCATAGTGCCCCAAGACTTTTCTATTATATGGTTATTCCACAGCTGAAAAATGAGGATTTTAACCAGAATACTTATGCATGTTGTATGCTTTTGACTTCCCCTGTAGTATGTAGATCAGGAGTGTCAAACTCACATCGTCACATCATCGTCATGTGACTTCCCCCCCTTTGCTAAATTGGGCATGGGTGTGGCCTGCATGTGACAAATCCGATCTGCAAGTTTGACAGTTGTAGATAGTCTCAATTCTCTTCCTTCCCTTTCCATACGACATATTTGAGCTTCACATTAATTCCACAATATTGCCTTGAATGATCACTGGTAATATATTTCTTCCCTCTTTAAGCCATTTATTTTTGTTGTATATTTTCCACACATGCAAGCATGCAAAACTTTTTCAGGTGAGATGAAAAATGTTTTTGCTTTTTGGGCAGTCTGAGAGAAATGGTAAACAACTGCCAAGAGACACTTATTGTGAGTGGGAGGCTACCACATGAAAGACACACAGAGAGAAATTCCTCTAACACTAAATAAACATGTCAACTTTCTGACTGTGATGATAGAGTGACTTCTTATTTTATTCTCATGAGGTATAACATTTATGAATGCACTTCAGGTTAATTAATGCCTGTCAGAAGTTGCTAGAGATGAACTCCAAAAAATAGATTCAGACTTTGGACTAGGGATTAGTGGACCACAGTAAATGTCTTGGATTTTCTGTCCATATTTAGAGGCAGATTGCTGAACTGTAAATATATATAGGTATATATGTAGAATAGAATACTTTATACTTAATTTGGCCAAGTGTGATTAGGGAATTGGTCTCTAGTGCAGAAACTCCCAGTGTACATACAAAACAATAGAGTAATAATAATCACAATAATGATATCAATAAGATGATGTAGTAGAGAACATGAGAAGGATAATTATAATATTACAGCCATACTACATGACTAAGCTTATACTTAGACCTAAGACAGTACTTATGGGAATTAGAGAATTTATATAGACATAAAACCATTTCCATTAAACCAGACCAAACTGTAGATGAAAATTTCAGGGTAACTAAGGATTGCATTTTTTTTTTCAATGCTTTTCATTCATTTTGGGAAATTCCCATGTAGCAGAAAAAAGACAAATGGAGCTCACTGGAGAGAGAATTCTATATTCTATGGGTCTGGGGGATTACAGGCAGGGTAGGAAAACAATGAAAGGGCAAGCAGACAAACTATCAGTACTCTGTGGGGTCTTGATAGTGGTAATATCATCAGGGATAGAAGGCAGTGGAGTTTGCTTTCATTTGTATAGCAGTGGCTTATCCTATCAGTGTTGGTGGAACTGGTTTTGGTGATTCCTTCATTATGCTGTTGTTTATTATTAGCTTGTTTGTCAGAGTTGATGGTTCTTGCCTGGGTTATCGCTGGTCTTGTGCTAATCTTGGTGTTAATGTCTACTCATCTGGGTGTGGAGATATTTGGGTCCTTTTGTTTTCTTTTTTTTTTGGCTTTTGATTGACTCTTTTGAATAGTATGTANGGTCCTTTTGTTTTCTTTTTTTTTTTGGCTTTTGATTGACTCTTTTGAATAGTATGTAGATATTGTTTATGTGCCTGTTGATGGATGATTTGTCTGAGTGTCAAGCTTCCAGGAACTCTAGCATTTTTGGACTTGATTCTATCTAGGATGCTAACAGTGTTCCAGTTGAAAGTATGGTTAAATCTGTCTATGTGTTGTGAAATTAAGGAGTTTTCATCATATCTTCTGACTGCTACTTGATGTTCATAGATGTGCTCTGCTAGTCTTCTGCCTGTTGGTCCTTCATACTGACTGTTATAGTCCTTAAACTGTATGTGTAGATGATGATGATGTAGAAAAAACACACTGTATGGTGTTTTTTCATGTGGGGCTGCTGGTTTTTTTTGGTTTACTTAGGATGTTTGGTTTACTTTCTTCCTGTTTCTTTCTTTCTTTAGAAGGCACAGGAGCATCAGGGTAGCAGAAATAAAGATACACCATTGAGTTATTTGTCTTACATTTAACTTTGAGGCTTAACAGGTAGATTACACTTTGTGAAATGTTGCAAGATGATAAGATTATTTGGGAATTGAAATCAGCTGTTGAAACTGATTCAGGATTCCAGTTTGGCTGCTGAAATCAAATGAACCCTGCAAGGGGGCTACCCCGAAAGCAACTTTAGCAAATGTTGCAGGTGGTTTTTGTTGTGGTTCCTGTGCAATTTTACAGCATGGCAGCATCATCTAAATTCTGTGCCTGTGGATTTCTGCCCATGAGTGTGTCTTTTTCCTGGTCAATGTAGTTAAACATCAGCATGAGGTCTAGAACTAGCCTGACTGTCTCCCCATCTTTTTAGTTAGCAAGGTCAGTTAGCAAGGTAAGATGTTTTATTATTGCAACACATGGGCATACAAACTAAAGAAAAGGATTGGGGGAGGGAATGCTATCAATCATTCTATAAATAAGCAGGAGATATCTCTGTTACAGCTCACATCTTGGGGGCTACTGACCTTAAACTTGATTCAAAAGAAATGCCCACCTGTAGGTAAAAGTCAGAGATATCATGTCACAGACAAAACTTAGAAAAACTGAGTTTGTATAGAAATGTATATAGTTTGATGGTCAACACCTTGCATTTTCCAATGGAGAGCTGTAACCCAAACTACAACATTTCCCCTTCCTTCTAGGAATATTGAACAGTTTTGTTCTCTGCTAAATAGCGAACATGATTGGGATCTATTACTTCCACATTTTTCTTCCTAACATTATGGAGAAGTTGAATAAAACTCAATTTTATTATTGGAAGCTAGAATTGCTCATCACAAAAAAAATAAATAAATTCAGGAATGATAGCAGCATATACTTAGTATTTCTGGTTGGAAGAAAGACCATAAACAAATACACTTTCTTCAGATAATATAATAGGGAAAACACAAACATTGCAATATTATTCCAGTCAGTCTATAAACTTATTTCTGTGTTCTAGCATGAGGTCAGTTTGTATTTATTGATTAAATTTATAAGCCACCCATCTCATTCTGAAAAGCAACAGAGTGTATAACTTTATGTTTGATGTTCAGTACCCCAGCCAGTTTGTATGAGAATGTTATTACATCCTTTTATTTCCAACTCTTGCATGGCTAAGGCAGCTGATGGGTTTGTGAATCAGTTGATAAAAACCCTAATTTAAACAAGAGGCTGGGTTGGGGCATGCTGATGCTATGCTTCAAAGAAAAACCAATTGGTATCTTTGGGTTACCAGATAGTTTGTTATGTTATGTTTATGATCATTGCAGGCCTCTTCTTGAGAAATGCATGGAGGCATGTCAGACAATGGCTTCCATTCATTTATTTTGGAAAATGTTTGATTGACTTCCATTATTATTTAGGCTGATATATCACTTGTGCTCAACTTTCTTGGAGTCTAAGCTGCTACTCTCTTGATGCATTCAACTCTAATTCTAAAACTTCCAGAAATATTGGGGAAGCTAATTAGGGCATATTACATTGCTTATGAGATGCTACTGAAAACACTATCATCTGGTAAGTGACAGTGATCAGTTGGTGACTTTCATGTATCTCCTTGTCCCAGATTCCTGGAGTTTGCTAGTGGGCGTTTTTTTTGATGGCTGACTCCAGCATAATAAATATAACAGGGCAAGCATTGGACTTGATATTGCCAAAGATTTACTGAAGTCTATTCCCCAACTAGAGGAAGGGTGTGTGTTTTATTGTCAGTTATTAGAGATGTCTCACTCAATTGTTTCTCTTGGCTGCTTCTGTCCAGAGCTGGTAGGACATTTCATTGCCTGGGGTGAAGGTGCCATAAAATGGTGAAAGTGCAACTCAAGATTTTCACATTGAGTAACAAGCACACATCCTGAAAGGAAGTTTGTAAGCCAGGGGCCCTTGGTGCTCTCTGAGCTTGTTTGTTTTCTTGCATTCATTTCATTGCCCAAACTAGGTAACATCATTAGTGCTAGTCATCACTAGCATTGATGATGTTTGCCTTAGTGATGTCTAGCACTAATGATGTTACCTAATCCCTCGCAATGAAACATCTGCAAGAAAACAAACAAACTCAGAGAGCACCAAGGACCCCTGGCTTACAAACTTCCTTTCAGGATGTGTGCTTGTTAGGGTTAGGTTGGACCTGACTGTTGTTACATCCTCAAACGCCCAGTCCTTTAACCTCAAACTATCCACTGTTGACCTCACCCCATTCCTAAGAGGTCTGTAAGGGTTGTGCATAAGTGCACCATCGTGCCTCCCATCCCTGTCCTATCATCCCCATTTATCCGTACCTATTTCCTGTATTCTTACTCATGTTTATACTTATACCTATTACCTTGTAAGCAACTGACAAATCAAATCAAATCAAATAAAAAAACTAGCAAGCTCAGAGAGCACCAAGGAATCTCCACAGTATGATCTTTTTGATGATACATCCAGCAACCAGCTGTCCTTAAACTTAGCTGACCACAGTTGCTTGACATGGCTGCCTCTTTCAGGCTCAAGTTCTGCTTCAGCTGAACTGTTTGCTTGGTCTATTGAATGAGCAGTGGCGAGAGCAAGAAGAAACAACCACATGCTTCCTTTCCTTTTTCTTTTATATGGTGGTGCTATGAAATTGACCCATCTAAAGAATCAGTTAGGATATGTAGACAGTGTCAATGGCAGTGAAGAAGAGATGGAGTTGTTACTAATAATCTCTCATCACACTAATGCTCTTTTCCCCACGATGACAAGATTGCCAGAATATTGGCTGTGTCTGTGAGGTTATTAGTAGGCTTTCTGTTCTGAAGCACAGAAATGTGTGTTTTGTTTCTTTCCTCCATTCCTAGAGTTCAGTGAAAAAGAGCAGGAGAAATGTATGACTCTGTCCTTTATGGTCTATCAACTCTAACAGTAATGCAGGCTTACCATCAGTAGTTCGACAACACCCCATCTTTGTTCTCCCATGGTACCTGATCTGTCAGGATAACTCACTGCAAAACAAATATCCCTCTTAGGTAACAATCTGGAAGCCTTTTTAGGCAGAAGAATCCAGAGAGGTGGAGAAATAGTCCAGTCAGATGGCTCTAGCAATCTAAGTATGTTATAGGAGGAAAATTTCAGGCTCAAAAGAAGGATACCCTTGGGTATAATACATCTGAATTTATCTTATTTTCTTGGAATCATGTGCAAATAAGACCAGTTTCATGTTTTAGATTGCACAGTTCTAGATTCATTGACTTCTTGATTTGGAGCACATATTAAAAGACATTTCAAAAGTACATTTTAGGTCAAAAATGTTTAGAAATGGATGCAAGTGACAGGATTTTGCTAATATTGGCTGAGCTTGAAAAGGTGAAATCTGCTTTGAACTTGGACCAGAGATTACTAACTAAAGCCAGGATTGCAGGTTTGACTGGATGGTAACCATTCACTTCCATACTGTTTCTAGAAAAACTACATAGACAGAAAATTATCAGGGTATTCCTATATTCAAGGAAATATTTTGCCTTCTTTTTTTAAAAAAATGCACTAAAGTACAATTTCATGGAGGACAAAAATCTCTGATCACCACAAGAATAGATTTATGTATTAAAAAAATCAAATTCTTCCCATCTTAGGAAATAGCTTATGAAAAAGAAAAAGATTTATATGCTGTTCTACTGTCATGGTTGAGGACACAGGAATGCAAAACTAGGTTTATAAAGGAATAATCCTTCCAAGAGTTATAAATAGGCTGGTAAAACAATCAGTTTTGTTTCTCCCTCTAATAATTTTTTTAATTTCCCCAGTTCTCACTTTATGTATAACAGAATCTGAAAAATGTAACATGTACTTAAGGAAGTATTCCAATCAAACCACATTCTCATTTATCCATAAGGTTATTTCTTATTGTTGATTAACAGGGTCTCCTAGAATCATTTGACTACTAACAAGGGCAAACTTTACATCACTTCTGCAATGACGCTATGAAGAGACATGAAGAACAACTATATCCATGTGTCTCTCTCATGTGTGTGTGTGTCTGTGTGTGTGTCTGTGTCTGTGTGTCTGTGTGTATCAATGGTGGGATTCAAATTTTTTTACTGCCGGTTTTTGTGGGTGTGGCTTGGTGGGAGTGGCAGGGGAAGGATTTTGTAAAATCTCCATTCCTTCCCCACCTCACTAACCTGCTTTCCAGCTTCGTTCTCATTTGCAGGGCAACAAAAGAAGACCTAGCTGGGACTCAGGAGGCAGAGAATACATGGGAAAGGGGCCAGTCAGAGGTGGTATTCCGAACTACTCAAAATTTCTGCTCCCGGCTCTCCAGAACTAGTCAGAACCTGCTGAATACCACCTCTGATATATATATCATCCATGTCTTCGACTGCTTTAGCACCAAACCTAAAAACGTCAACAACCTTGAAAATCTCCACCCTATTTTTCTGTTTATATGTCATCTCCGTCATGAATAAATTATTAAGAGGACTTAGATTAACTTCTTCCTTTGTCTCCCCAATGGATATTATACTGGTGACCTATCTGGATTGTTTTAAAGACAATTGCAACAATATTTTTTCTCAAGAGCACTGAATAATACAGGATTGGGTAATCTCAGCGCTCAACCCAATTTTCTGCAATTATTGGCCTATTCTCCTGAAGGCTTTGCAAGCAAGGAATTCAGACCTTGGACTAGAGCCCTTCCCCCTTTCCTAGTAGCCTGTCCCATTGTGGGAAATAGGGTGGGAGAAGGAAGAAGATGTCAAAAGGGAGTAAACAAAGAGGATACTGGACAATAGGGCAGGATAAGCAAAAGAAGTAGGATGTTGCCCATCAGCTGAAGTCATGCAGATCCTTTCTCTACGAGGGTTCAGGGTCCTTTTAAGAAAAAAAAAAGATAAGCTAGTCTCCCTTTAAAATACGATGGCAATATGATGCATTATTAGCCCATTAAGCTTCACAGGGCATATCATATACTAGGAAAGAAATTGTAACTGGATTTTGAAGCCATCTGAATAAAAAAAAAGTCACTGAAGCAAAAAAAAAATTATTAATATTAATACTTCAGCAAATCTAACTCACTTAATAACTGTCAAGTTGGAATCAGAATAAAATCCAGGGCCCTGAAAGTTGTACAGGCTATATTAGAAATGCAAAATACCACTTTGGGGATGTTATGGGTATATATGTATGTATGTTTGCCAAGTGGGAAGGAAAACTAGGATCCAGAATGACTATTAGCATGTTAAGGAAGATAGAATCATTTTTGTGATGTGCATGTTTATAAGCATGTTTAGATTAATTTGTTTTTCTGTTTGGCATCCACTCTAATAAAGTCAAAGATTACCAAGCTAAATTGGGATGGGGGTGGAGGGGAAGTAAGAAGGAAGAAGACCAGGATACAATTTGTAAACTAATATGGTGGAAGTAAATAAACGCATACAATGCTGCCAGAGAGCTGTTGCCATGGCCACACATATAATATAAAACATGCCACTGTTAATAAATGCAAGAATATTTGTCAGCAGTGCATGAAACTGAATGACAAGAGGAGAAGATGCAATTAAGAATAATTCCAAGAGTAACAAAGCATTTAGCCTCATATCACCACAGCAGAAGCCCACGGTTGTGGTTCTGTGGCTTAGATTCCCCTGCTATCTGGGGAAGCAAGGTTTCATTTGCCAAGGCAACTTCAGGTGCCAGACTAGGAAGCGTATGCCTAGGGAACAATATGTTGGGATTGGATCTGGAGATTTGAGGTTGAATTGTAGCTGCATTGCATGGGAATAAACACTTCTGAGCCTTATTTCTCCCTCTGTAAAATGAGAGCAGTAGTGAGCCGGGCCACCCACTAATGGCAAAGGGCATCACCTTACCCCCTTGATTATGCCCCCAAAGGATGGGTTGCTCACTCTGAAATGGTAAGCAAAGCTTATATTCTGAGCAGCTTGAAGAAGTAGGGCTACAGAGCTTTGATCTTGATAGAATGAATGGAGGCTTGACAGCAGAGGTATGGAAAGGAAAGGTTAGCATGTACATGTGGGGATGGATTGATCAAGGGTTAGAGGCTGTTTTCTGAAGGCTGAAGCCCTGCAAATTCTCACCAAAGATCTCAGACTTGAAAGCAGAAATACCCTGAGGTCTGAAAAATGTCATGCCAAGGAATCCCACTGGCGCTTTTCCTGTCTGCCTTCCCCGTGGCCTCCATATCTGATCTGAAAAAATGACACCAGAAGCATTGCTGCTTCCTTCGGTAGGATGTAATGGGAAGGAGGAAAGGCAAGTGCAGAGCTTTCTAGCTTCATGTCTATGAAGATTCTCAGTCATCCCAGGTCATGGTTGCCCCAAGGGTGCTTTTTTCAGGAGGCAACTGAACTTCCTTGTTTTCTTTTGAAG
The DNA here is from genome assembly GCA_004320025.1 of Laticauda laticaudata. Classification (NCBI taxonomy): domain Eukaryota; kingdom Metazoa; phylum Chordata; class Lepidosauria; order Squamata; family Elapidae; genus Laticauda; species Laticauda laticaudata. The sequence continues at coordinate 19,288 of BHFT01029427.1, forward strand.
ACATTTCACTTCTCATCCAAGAAGCTCCTTCAACTCTGACTGGATGGTGGGGAATGGAAGGATTTATACTCCTTGCAGACAGCTGGTCATTTGCATCCTTTTAGAGAGTTGTTGAAGCATTTGGAGGTTTATGTGTGTCCTCAGGGTCATCTGAGTAGTGCAAATGGGTTTGGAGCCTTCTTGGCTCCAGGATGTTTTTCTGTCCTTCACTGTTGAACACAGCTGCAGGCTGTTGGGGATGAGTCTGTGTTTTCCACATCTCAAACTGAAGCACCAATGGTTCTTGTAGTCTGAAATTTTTGGAAATATGTTCATACCCCCACATCATTCCAAGGGTGTTCATCCCAAAGCTATGCAATGACCAGTTGTCAAATGACCAGCTGTCTGCAAGGAATATAAATCCTTCCATTCCCCACCATCCAGTCAGAGCTGAAGAAGCTTCTTGGATGAGAAACAGAACGTCTTCAAAAGAAAAATCAAAAAGTCCAGTTGCATCTCAAACTGAAGGGCAAATGGTTTCTAGCTTCATGTTCCATGTCTTGATTAAGATAAATAGTTTCAAAGCATTTTTCTCCAATTTGATGTCCCTCTGCTTTTCCCGTGATCCCTCTCTCCTGTGCAGTGTTCTCCACCATATCTTGGCCATGCTGACTTTCCTGGGCACATGTTTTTTAAAATATCCCCAGCATTTATCGAAACAGACGATGTTATGGGATGAGGAAAGGGCCAGTGGACATGAAGTTGCTTGGTAGGCCCTGTTTGGATTGGACCCAGGATTGCTCAGCTCTTCTTGCAAGTAAAGCCATGAAGAAATGAATTCACTGGGTTGATAAGCCACTGTTCCACCAAAAATGGATCTCAAGCTATCATGAATAAAAAAAAAATTAAAAATGGAAGAAGCTTTATTTGTTTGTTTCTGTTGGGTAAGCAGATTGAATTTTTCCCTTTTACAAATGGATACCTCAAAATGGGAGCTTTCGGTGAAACAAGCCAAATCAATTTATTTTTACCTGAAAATTATAAGTAAAACAAAATGATTGTTGTTGAGATAGGATAAGGAGGGGAGCTCTGAGAAACGATCCTCTTCAGGTTGGAATTTTACATCCAATCTACATCATGACTGATGCTTCCTCAGTTTTTTAAGCTTTTCATTTTCTGTCTCCACTAGAAATTTTTTTTATCACCAGTGCTCTTGTTTGGTACATTCCTTTCAAGTAGCAAGCATATAGTACTACTATTAGCAAAGTAGTAGTACATACATACAGCAATTAACTTGGGTGGGCAATAAACAAATTAGCAAGCTGTTAAATTTAAGCTGTTAGGTATGCCAGGGATTGGTACCATTTTGTGTGAGACATTTGTTTTTCTTGGAGGATAATCTCTGTATAGGACAGTGCTGTGTGGCTGTGTGGTCCAAATATTTTTATCTTCAACCCAAGGCTGCTCTGTCCTTCGTGGAAGGCTCTTCTCTTCCAGTGCTTATGTCATTAACTGAGTTTCTAGCTCTTTGGCAGTTGATTGACTTACTTTCTTTTGCTTAAAAGGAGGCATCCATCTGGCTGCCTCCCAGTCCTTAGGTTTGATCCTGTATCATTGAATCGATGGTCCAAAATGCACATGCACAAAGCATGGGGACACATTTTTCTTGCACTTTAAAAATAAGAAGGCTTTTGAAGTCTATGTAGATGCTTTGCTGCCTGTGATGTTACTGATTCAAAAGATCAGAAGCAGAAAATTGGCTCCTTTGTGTAGTCACCCTAAGATCAAAAATGTTCCATGTTTTTCTGTTTAAGCTAAGATGCAAAAATCAGCCAAGAATGTGACTGGAGAATAACAATGACAAGGACTATTTACCCTTATGACTTGCTTGTGGACTTATTAAGGCTCATCCTTATGCCACCCTCACTGTAATATGAAGATACTGAAATAACTCTTTTCAGAGGTATGTTCTCACAATGTCACTTCTGTCTTATCTCCAGCCTGGTGTGGAGGCACTTAAAGTTAGCATTTGTTATTCCCCAGCCCTCGGCAAATCAGTCTTGAAACCTTGCCAAGAAAATTGCAGGGACTGATCCAGAGAGTTGCCAGGAGTCAATGCTGTCTTGAAGTCACACACACACACAAAGAAAAAAAAAAAAGAGGGGGGGAGGGNGATCCAGAGAGTTGCCAGGAGTCAATGCTGTCTTGAAGTCACACACACACACAAAGAAAAAAAAAAAAGAGGGGGGGAGGGGGGAAGGAAATTGAGTAATCTACAATCCCTGGCTAGAATCTGTCCTGCATTAAACCGACAAGAATATCCCCAGTCACAAGCCTCATTTCCACGACATGGTAAAGCTTTGCACTGGGGTAGTGCCATGTATGGTGGTATACTTTTCTACTGACTCAGTAATGAGTCAGGAGTAATAAGTCCCTTAGAGGCATTAAGAGGTCATGATGGCTCAGCAGTTAAAGACACGGAGCTTGTCAGCTGGAAAGCTGGCAGCCCAGGTTCGAGACCCAAGTGCCAGCAACAGGGTGAGCTCCCGTTACTTGCCCCAGTTCCCGCCCACCTAGCAGTTTGAAAGCATGCAAATGCAAGTAGATTAATAGGTTCCACTTCGGTGGAAAGGTAATAGCATTCCCTGCATCTCACAGTATAGTGATGCTGGCCACATGACCATGGAAAATGTATTTGGACTTGGTTTCCTCAGTTAAGAAATGGAGATGAGCAATGCCTCTAGACTCAGACATGATTGAACAGGTGAAACCTTTAGCTTTAGAGGCACTGGGAGAACCCCTGGAAAAATGGTTTGCTTGTCACGGTTTTGGTTGCCCAGTATTATTTTTGTTGGCATCACTCTGTCCTAAAGCTATAGTACAATATATTATAGTATCCACCAAGCTTTTAATACCCTCAAATAGCCCCAACTGCATTTGAATGAAGGGAAAATTTTCCTAATTTTCTTGCATACTAGGCAACAAGGAGGAAACAATTATCCTTAAGGATACTGAAGGAAGTTCTTTTATGTCCAATAAGGTTCTTTTGGAGGGAGGTGTAGGAGGTGGAAGTCTGAATTGGAAGTTTCACTTCTTTCTTTGGCCCTTTATACTGTTTGTCTACATCTGAGTCAAGCAAACATGTAATTAAATGGATAGGGGATATGCATTGTAATTTCTTAGGGAAACAGCATTATGGATGAATAGTAATAGGTAAGTAAATGTCTAAAATATCATTTGTCCTTGGTTTTAATCTTTTGCAGCTGAAATAGAAAGAAAACTTTATTTTTAGGACATTTTCTTTTTCCCCTGCAGACATAACATTTGCCAGTTTAATACAATCATGTCATGTCCAAAAAACCCTACTCTTTTCCCAAGACAAAGCCCTTTTATCTTTGCCTTACCAAGAAGAAAGAAATATCACTTACCTTAATAAAGATAGACAGAAACTGATTCATAGATCCAGCCCCATGTAATTGTCTAAGCTGACCTAGTAAAAGAAAGTCAATGTAACTCAGCAAAACCACAAACGTCACATCTAAACTGGAGATGCACATTTAATTCCATCAAATTTCATTTGTTTGTTAGTTTTTCAAAGCTTACTGCTGCTTCTGCTTCTGAGAAGTGTGGTTTTGCTTACCTATAAAGCCCCTTCCCTCACCTTAAACAAAACAAGTTTGATTTTCCTTCTATGGTCCAAAAATTACATCAGTAAATCAAACTCTGAAAATTTCTCACTCCACAATTCAATATTCTTATAAAAGTTCTTACCTTTCTCTTGTGCCTTTTCCCTCTTTTTCTACAAGCTGGAAGCCATCAATCATTGCTTTAATAAAGGGTGACCGTCCTCCTCAAAGTTGTGCACCATTTTTTGTCACCCAGGACAACTCCTTGGAAATAATGATGACCCTAAAACAAAATCTTATTCTGTCAAGGATTCGCCAACTTTCTATATTTCCAAAATATGATTTTTCTGGTTTTACCTACAGTAACTTTGATCCCTTCATCACTAACTTCAAAACACAGTACCATAGAATCAAATTCAGAATATTTTGAACTTTGATGTGACCTAAAATTGTCACAATGTATTTGACATCACTTAGCAGTTCCTTTCTGGACAACTTTGTGACAAATAATAAGGGAAATTTTACAGAGAGAATGTCCTTTTTTTATTCTTCTTTCAGTTTCTTGTATGCAAAGGCAAAACAAGTGTTTTGCTATTGGTTCTAATTTGATGTGTCAAACTGTGCCTCTGTCCTTCTGGGTTTTCTACTTTTTAGGTCAAAAGCTGCTTTCCACAAGCCTATTTTTTTCCCTTCTTTGAGAGCAATAAAGGGTGAGGTAGCAAAATAATGGCGTTTCTGTAGATGGGGCTGAAAGTTGGGCTCCTGTTTATGTTCATGAGGCTTCAGAGAAAGGTCAAGACTTACAAAAGCTTCACTCATATACCTTAGCCTTTATTTTTCACCCTTACTCCCATATTCAAAATCATAAGACCAGTGTTGGGATTCAAATTTTTTTACTCCCGGTTCTGTGAGTGTGGCTTGGTAGGCATGGCAGGGGGAAGAATACTGTATAATCTCCAGTCAGAGGTGGGATTTGCCTGTTATTTGAACTACTCAAAATTTCCACTACTGGTTCTCCAGAACTGGTCAGAACCTGCTGAATACCAGCTCTGCTCAAGACCCAAAATTGCCCGTGATCTACGCCTAAGGCTTCAGAGACTGCAAAAGCAGGCCCAGGGTCATAAGTCAGTCAGGGCAGCCATTTGTAATGTAGGGTTTTTTTTCTAACTCTTTTGCAGTTCTGTGAGAACCTGGTGTGTGTGTGTGTGTGTGTGTTCATTATAGCCAGGGACATCCATACAATTCTTCTATGGTACAGTGGAAAGGGAGGGAGTTGTCAGCTTACATTGAGATGCCCCATCACTTCAGAGAGCATTTTTGCTCATTATAGCTCATTGCTTTTTCTCTGAATTGGGGGGGAGGGTTTCTTCATTTTAATTATCATATTCTGTGACCTGAACAAGCCTGTAAACCTCTGCAGACCCCATTGGTTAAGGAATTTTGGCTGGTGGGGACCTATCGGAAACATCCTGCCATCTGAGGTGAGATCCACCTTTCTCCACCCTTCTGGCCTTCTGAAAAGGCCTTAAAATGGCTCTGCTGGTTGGTTTGGGACCCAGTGGGAGGGGTCTTGGCTGGGGGATGGTTGATGGAGTATCACCTCTACCAATTTTTCGGGCTCTTGGTTCTTAGTTTTTATCTAATTCTTGTTAATTGTAATCCTTTTGTATTTGTGATTTTCTTATTGTATTGTAAGCTGCCCAGAATCGCTTTGGATAACGAGATGGGCAGGATATAAATTTAATCAATCAATAAACAAGATGGCCAGTAAGTTTTGGTAATGGCATTTTGTTTGAGCCTCCTCTCACCAAATCTGGTTCTATACAGGTAATCCTAGACTTGCAACAGTTCATTTAGTGACCATTCAAAGTTACAAGGGCCTTGAAAAATATATCTTATGGCTGCTTTTCACAGTTATGACCTTTGCAACATCCCCATGATCATGGGATCAACATTCAGAGATGCTTGACTACTGACTCATACTTATGACTATTGCTGTGTCCCAAGGTCATGTGATCCCCTTTTGCGACTTTCTGCCAAGCAAGGTCAATGGGGAAGCCAGATTCACTTAACAACTGGGTTACTAACTTATCAACTGCAGTGATTTACTTAACAATTGTGGCAAGAATGATCATAATATGGGGCAAAACTCACTTAGTAAATGTCTCCCTTAAGAACAGAAATGTTGGGCTCAATTGCAATCGTATGTCAAGGACTAGCCGTATAGCAAATTTGAGCACATGCTGTATTGCTCTGTACCCAGCCTAGCAAGGGTTGGGCTCAGTGGTGGGATTCAAAATTTTTTACAACCAGTTCTGTGGGTGTGGCTTGGTGGGTGTAATATGGCTTGGTGTGTGTGGCTTGGTGGGCATGGCAGAGGAAGGTTACTGCAAAATCCCCATTCCCTCCCCATCCCGCTAACCTGCTTTCCAGCTCTGTTCTCCTGTGCAGGGCAACCAAAGAAGATCAGCTGGGACTCCGGAGGCAGAGAATAGATGGGGGCAGGGCCAGTCAGAGGTGGTATTTACTGGTTTTCCGAACTACTCAAAATTTCCACTACTCAAAATTTCCACTACTGGTTCTCCAGAACTGGTCAGAACCTGCGGAATACCACCTGTGATGGTCAGAGCCATGACCAACCAATATGAGTACAGTATAGTACAGAGTACTCCAAGGCAGTATCAGAAAAAAAAATACTAGACAGGATATTTAAGAATACTATGGTGCCATAAGATAAAGAGAAAAAGACCTACCCTTCCCCTTCTGACAGCCCAAGAGATGATGGCAGACGGATTCCTTTAAACCCAACAAATATGCATATCCAATTTAGGTCTGCTTCAAAGTTCCATCTTATGGGGGTTCCAAAGCATAATTAATCACACCTATTTTCTCTTCTCACTTGATTTTGCCAAGGCCAATTATCTTATTTTGCCCTTGGAAAGCTTCACCAAACCTTGCTAAATATGAGAGCATTCCAGGTTTAGGAATATTTGCTATACCCAGCAATGATGAGGTCTTCTCAAGGTTTCTGGATTGAAGAAGAAAAAAAAATAATCCTGCTTTACAGAAGTGTCCCACTAAAGAGCAGAGCAAAACAAGATATAACCCAAGTATAACTCTTTATTAAGTAAAATAAATGCTTGTTTAATGCTGTATTTCATGCTCACCATTACATGGGAATATACAGTTCTATTTACTATGGACCTAAAGGAAAGAGGTACCAGTTCCTTCTTACCAGATGGTGAAACTGATTACACATGCTAAAAATGGAAAGATATTCCAGTGCAGAAATGGAACTCTACTTGGATAACATTGGATGTTTTCATCTCATGCGTAGACAAGATTATAAAGATGAAGCCAGGCTTCCAATATCTTTAAAAAAGATATTCCTGTGTTGGAGCATTCACAACTTCTGGAGGCAAGTTGTTCCACTGATTAATTTTTCTAACTGTCAGGAAATGTCTCCTTAGTTCGAAGTTGCTTCTCTCCTTGATTAGTTTCCACCCACAGCTTCTTGTTCTGGAGAATAACTTGGAGAATAGCTTGATTCCCTCTTCTTTGTGGCAGCCCCTGAGATATTGGAACACACTATCATTCTCCCCTTGTCCTTGTTTTCATTAGACTAGACATACCCAGTTCCTGCAGCCATTCTTCATATGTTTTAGCCTCCAGTCCCCTAATCATCTTTTTTGCTCTTCTCTGCACTCTTTCTAGAGTCTCAACAGCTTTTTTACATCTATGCATGTTGTTTTTTGTTATATATTCATGAACTGGAATAGAGCTTAGTAACAAGGTCAGCCAATGAGAGCTGAATTGAGGGATGAAACTTAAAGAGAGAATCTGGACATGGTTTATCTCTGTTCTGTGCTCAGCTCTAAAGTGAAAGAAAAACTTGCTTTCTTGTCTGTTGAAGTTGAGTTGCTGTTCTGCTCTGAACCTGTAGCATGTCTGCTTCTGTTTGAGTTTGATCCATGTTGGAGAAATCTACAACTGGTGTTGTAAAATTTACTTAATATGTTTATAAAGACACTAAATGAAGTATCAGCCACCTGTGTTGACCTTTCTGGTGCTGAATTGATGCTGCAAAACTCTGAACACATTTATATGTATGCAATTGCATAAATTAAAATTAACTTTTGATTTTACTCAGCCTTAGCAAAACGGAGTGGCTATGAGTATTTGGACTTTCTGGAGATAGGTTTCTTCCATCTTTGCACCATCCCAGACAGACCCAATGCACAATCTGGTGGTGGTGGTGGTGATAGTTTCCTCCTAGACTTATGGGTCCTGCTCAAAGAGTTGAGTCCATATGTGGATTAGGAGATCCTGCTCACAGGAACTCCTATCCTCATAACCTCCAGTTTATACTACTGTAACATTCTCTAGATGGGGCTGCCTCTTAAGAGCATTCAGAAATTTCAACTGGTGCAGAATGTGGCTGCTTGGGTAATAAATGGTGCCAGATATACAGCACATGTAGCATCATTTCTGCATGAGCTGCACCAGTGTATTTCTAGGTGCAATTCCAGGTGCTGGCTGTCACTTTTAAAGCTTGGGGTTGGGTTGCCCGAGGGATTGCTTTTTTACATGAGTCTCTACATGACCACACTGATCTAGCAGGATGGGCACGCTGCAGATCCCATCAGCCAAAGAATGTTGGCAGATGGGAACTAGAAAACGGGCTTTTTCTTCAGTGGCCCCTGCTCTACGACACATACTCCCTTCGAAGATCAGAATGGCCCCAAACCTGTTAGCCTTTTATATAGCCCTGAAAACCAGGCTGCGTTCCTCAGTCCGGGCTGCTGAATATGTCAAGGGCTCTGTTTCCTGGCTGTACTGCTAACTGTCTAAATATTTTGGCTACTATGTATATTTTGGATATTTTTATCGTGTTAAAATGTTTTAGTGTTTTAATTGTAATCTATGTTTGAATGGTGATGTCAACGTTCCAATGAAACTCCCCATTTCATTCATCACTCAGAAACAAAGTTCATCCAAGTAAGAAATTTATTGAAGAAGTAATATTGGCACAACTGGAAAAACCCAAATCTGAGAGTTTTAGGTTTTCCCTTCCTAATTGAAAATCCTAATTGAAAAACCCACTCCCTGCAGCCACCAGTCCATCACATGGTCCAATCAACCATCGTACCAACTGGAGACAGTCCCTCAGCCACTCCTCTTCAGGTGCAGGGTATGCCCGTCCTTGACTCTATAAGAAAAATGTTGTTGAGTCCAATATTCACCCTCTAGGAAAATCCCCCTTCCCAAATTCCCAGGCACTAAATGTGGCAGCCTCAAAGCTTCTAAATAAAAATATGGCTCCTGAGGTTGAGAGGTAAGCTGCTAAGAGTCATTGACTGAGATGGGCAGCTAGAAATTGAATGAATGAATGAATGAATGAATGACAAACTATGATTCTTATCAGAGTAAAGTGAGGAGAAAATCTCTAATGTTGTGATTGACTCCTCTATTTTTTTTAATCATGTGAGATAGATACCAATCAGCAAAACCTTAAAACATGCTTGTTAAGTCACGGGGAAAGGAGACTTGAGACCAGTGTGACTTTCAGCTCTTTATTTAGTTCCTGAATTCTCCTGGCTGCGGAGCCGTGGCAGCCTCTTTTATAGCGGCTGCTCGTGGCTCGCAGCCAATGACGGCTCCTTGAATCTCCCGCCGCTCAGGCGGACCAATCACAGGGCGACAATTGTGGACCATTCACAGTAGCGTTGAAGAACCAAACACATTGTAGTATAGGTGGACCAATCAGGAAATGGTATTACAAGTATGCGAATATAGAACAATGCTCTCTTTCTTCCATTACCGAAAATATATGAAAGTTACTAAGAAAACAAGAAAGAAAGAGGGTAGGGGGAGGGAAAAAGGAACGAAGGAAGGAAAGAAACTTTTATTTCATTAAAAAAGTAACCCAGAAGAATGGGTTTCCAGAAGAACTTTCAAAAGAGCTTTAAATCCTCCAAAGTTCCATTTGTGGACTATTCCAATAGGCCATGGGCTACAATACTGAAGCCCACTACTTCTGGGTTGAAAGATGACATCACTGTGGCCTGGGGGATCCCTTCATGTCCTCGTTAAGTTGCCCACTAAGATGGTACACATTGATCTACTCGCAGTTGTCCACTTTCAAACTTCTGAGTTGACAGGAGCTAGAGTATGTGACAGGAGCTCACCTTGTCCTGTGGCAGCAACCGTTGTGCCAATTGTCAGCCAGGGTCTTAACCTTGTAAGCCCCCATGCTCCAAAGCATTCAAGTCTTTTCATATATTGATATAAAAGCTTTGAGTGAGTCAAAAAGAAAGAAAATAGAGAGGATCATAGTATATCATGAACCATAATTCATTACCTTTAAAAAAAAGATAAATACTGTAAAACACATTTGCAAATCCTTTGGTATTACCTTTGGCTCTTTGCTGGCAGAGATTTTCAGTCACCAGAACATCAAACTTTGGCTTGTTCCTGTACTACAAATATTTTTTTCACAGTTAGGCTGATCTGTTCATCCCTTTCCCCAGCCGTTTTCCTCTTCATTATTGCCTGGTCAGACTTTCATGGGCTTCAGAGCTACTGCCTGGTGTTGAGAAATGTCTTGCAGGAAGTTGAGGATGACCTTTGTATTCATCACGATCAGAGAAAATGCCTGGACATGTTTGTGAAGTCTCCTGGAGCTAAGCTAAGCAGAAAGAAGGTTTACCACCTTATGATTTGTGACATTTATATCTGGAAGAGAGGAATTCCAGTTGACAGTAGCAATCATGAAAAGCAACCAGAATGATTACAGATATGGAGAACTTCAGTTGTGAGCGAAGATGAAAGAGGATGACCAGCAGAGCTTATAAAAATAAGACAACATGACAACATTTCCAAAAGTAATTCTATAACATCCCACATGCATTAAAGTTGCAGCATCAATGTGCTGGAAGGCTGCCCTTGAAGAGTGTTCAGAAATTACAACTGGTGCAAAATGCAGTGGTATGGGCAGTTATGTTTGCCCCTAGGAGAGCATACGTCATATACCTCTGCTGTGTGGGCTGCAATGGTTACCAGTTTGCTTTCCAGTGCAAATCAAGATCCTGGTTTGACCTTTAAAGTCCTACATGACATGGGTCAAGTTATTTAAGGGACTGCCTCTCCCAAGTTGCATCTGCCCAACCCCTAATATTAGACAGGAGAGGCACAATGCAGGCCTTTTAAGAATGGGGTTCATCTGCCTTCTGTCTGGATAGCAAAGGAAGTCCAAACAATCAATCCTAAAGGACATAACCACACAAAGTTAGAAGAAGAGCATTTGCTATAAAACTGTGTTTGTGTCAGCTGCTTTCTTGCCACCATCTTTTCCTGTAACTCTGTTAATACATGAAATGAGCATCCAGCTAACAAATGCAGTAGATGAATAACTTAAACTTTTGATTTCTCAACATGGTGAAAAATCAATACAGTGAAAAATCACCAGCAAGGTATCTCAAGTCACGTTATTCATTCTAAATTCTGCAGAAGTCTGATCTGTGTCCAGATAGCATATAGGTCACATCCACGGCAGAGGTGGCATTCAGCAGGTTCTAACCAATTCTGGAGAACTGGTAGTGGAAATTTTGAGTAGAACTGGCAAATACCACCTCTGACTGGAGATTTTACAATATCTTTACCCTGCCATGCCCACCAAGCCACACCCACAGAGCCGGTAGTAAAAAAAAATTGAATCTCACCATTGTTCCACACCATTCTACTGTTCAAAGCAAAACAAGATACCCTCATTTCTTTCTAAAGGCAACAAATGCATTTGTATATGCAGCTAATCCTTGACTAATAACCATAAGTTTCAATAAGAATAGAATACTTTATTTGCCCAAGTGTGATTAGTCACACAGACTGTTTATCTTCTGTACAGTGTAGTGACCATTTGAAGCTACAAACAGCATTGGAAAAACTGACTTATGATTGGTTCTTGCACTTATTACCGTTGCAGCATCCCTGCAGTCATGTGATCAAAATTCAATCACTTGGTAATTGGCAAATAATTATGACGGTTTCCAACATTTCTAGACAGAGACTTGCTGTCTCTGCTGATTATTTACCTCACTTATCTCACTATTGTAAACTAGATTGGAGAATCAAAGAATATTGAAGAAGAAAGCAGGAGCATAGCACTTCAATGTTGCTGTCCAAAAAACTATACAGATATGTATGTTCATGGTCACCAGGAGTCCAGGTGAACCTGAAGAAGACTTAATCTTAGATGACTGAAATGCCTATATAATGGAGCATATGTTTGTAAAACAAGTAAGCAAAAGTGTACTGGGAAAGTGTTTCCAAAATCATGTGCATTAAGCAAAACCACACAAAAATATGCATTCTAGAGACAGATTCCACAGGTACATATATTTTTTTCTGTAAAGAATCTCAAACTAAACCAAGAGTGGAGGAAACTAAATTTACTAATGAAACATAGGAGGTGCTGACATTGATAGGTGCACCTACCCCAATACTGAAGGCATCTTGGAGAGGACATCTTTGTGTCGAGTCTGGGGATGGCATAAGGTTGGGGACATACAGCTTTACATTCAAATTTTATAAAGGTAAAAGTTTCCCCTGTCTTGTTGTGTCTGACTGTAGGGAGTTGTTGGTTTCTTAGCTGAGGGAGCCAGCATTGTCCAAAGACAATTTCTGTGGTCACGTGATCAGCATGGCTATATGCCAAGATCAGTGATGGGATTCAATTTTTTTTTACTACTGGTTCTGTAGGCTTGGTAGGCGTGGCAGGGGAAGGATACTGGAAAATCTCCAGTCAGAGTGGTATTTGCCGGTTCTCTGAACTACTCAAAATTTCTGCAACCGGTTCTCCAGAGCTGGTCAGAACCTGCTGAATACCAACTCTGGCTGAGATGCTCGGAACACTATTATCTCACTCAGCTCACCCAGGGGCGGTATTCAAATTTTTTAACAACCGGTTCTATGGGTGTGGCTTAGTTGGTGGGCGTGGCTTGGTGGTCATGTTATTGATTGGGCATGGCCAACTCAATATCACTCACATCGAGGCACGCATCTCCTCGCCTGGCCTCTCATGACTGTGGGGATGCTGCAACAGTTGGAAGTGTGAAAAATGGTCATAAGTCACTTTTTTCAGTGCCATTGTAACTTTGAATGGTCACTCCACACAGCAAAAGTACCAGTAAAGGAGGGGGATGTTTTGTCTGGAAAAACACGAGGTAGACCAGGTTCCAACAGCAAAGTCTTTATTTTAAGCCAGGATGTAGAACAGGAACGTTGGCTCAAGCCGCGCCGTCTTTTATACATTTTTCCCAGCCGGCTTGCAGCCAATGACAAATTGTTTGATTTTGCCGCCTTCCCACGGCTGCAGGATTGGTTCAAAAGGAGACCATACCCTTTTCGTTCTAAGTATCCAATCAGATATTATTTGAAGCTGGTTATTTGCATACAGAACACCCCTCCCCTTTAGTTTGGCGCTACGTCGTGACGTAGTCTCGTAAGTAGGCGGGGCTTCTTCTGACTCGACTGACCTGCGCGGTTCATTTGTGTGGCGATGTCTTCGACGGTTCGATGGTTGCTGCTTTTTCCTCTGTGCTTCTCTCTGGAACCGTCTGGAAGGTAAGGTGAGGCCTTCATCATGCCAGCCGCCTGAGTTGCTTGGGCCGCGCGGCTTTCGCCGCTCCCTCCCGTTTCCTCCGGGCAGGTTGAGCCGGCTTGGCTGCCTCTCTTCGGTGGATTCTTCTCGCAACTTTTCTCCAAACAGTGAGTCTCCATTTTGCTCTTTTTGATTTGGTTGTTTTTCGGCATTGTTTTTTAAACGGCTCTTTATTTATTTTTTCGTGTTTCCCCCCCTCTTTGGTTTGAAATTCGTCGTTTTGTGATTGTTTGGTTGTGTGTTTTATCGTTCCTTTCTAAATTTCAGGACCGGAGCTGGTCAATGCATGCCGCTTCCACTCCCTGCCATCGTCGTCTACCGTTAATCTGGTATGATTTGGGGCCTGTTAGGTCTGTGACTTGGTCCGGTCGGACCCATAATGGGTCTCCCGTAAAATTTTTCGCATACACCAAATCGCCAATTTTTGAAACTCCTGAATCGTGTAGAGGAGTCAGGGGGGTTTTCTTGGTTGTGAAATTTGGAATGAGACCGATCTAACTGCGATCTGAGTTTTCTCCCCATCAGTAGTTCTGATGGGGTTTTGTTGGTTGTGGTACTTGGTGTTAATGTTGGCGGGCGTGAGTAGCCTGTTTATTTTGCTTTGGACGTCCCAGTGTCCATCCTTTCCAAACCCTCCTTGGTAAAACCTGACCATTCTTTCAGCCACCGTTTGCCGCGGATGGGCCGGCGCTGTGAGGGCATGTCTTAGTACCCAGGGAGGCTAGGTATTGTTCGAATAGTAGGCTCGGTTAGTTGAGGTCCCGTTATCGGACACTAGTACGTCTGGTAGGCCGTGGGTTGCAAAAGATTTGTCTGTTCCCTTATTACCATTTCTGTTGTCGTTGATGGCATAATTATTTACTTCTAGCCAATTAGATATATGCGTCCACGACAATCAGAAACGTGTGTCTCTTGGTAGGGCCCGCGAAATCGATAATGGATTCCGCGACCAGGGGCCCCTTGGAATTTCGCCAGTCCCTTATTAGGTGCTTTTGGAGGAGAGATGGTCTGGCGTCTCTGGCATTTGTTGCATGAGGTGAGGCCAATATTCAATGTCCTTGTCAATGCCCGGCCACTCAGACATAGCTCCTTGCAAGGCGTTTCATTTAACAATTCCCGGGTGTCTCTCATGCAGCATGCTCAGAACCATTGTTTTGCAATTTGTTTGGGATAACTACCCGCTCACCCCCACAGTACGGCATCCCTTCTCTATAAATTCGGCTTTGTCCGGTTTGCTGTCGCTGAAAGGTTTTAAAAATCATCGGTTTTTTTGTATTTTCCGGCCAGCCTCTACTACCCAGTTAAGTATTCGGGCAGTCAGTGGGTCTTTTTGCCGCTGGCTCTGGCAACATCATTCGCGGAGATGGGTAGATCGGGGCAGGGTCTCTAATCTGTAGGGCAGTCATCGTGTGGTGCCGGTCTTCTTTCTGTTGGCTGGCAGTGGTGCTCTGCTCAAGAGCGTCCGCATGGGAAATTTGTTTCCCCGGCCGGTGTATTAGGGTGTATGAATAGGCTGCTAGGAACTCCGACCACCTAGTCATTCTTGGGGACAGGATGTTTGGTGTGGGCTTGTTTCCCACCAAAATCAAGTAGCTGTTGTTTGTTTCGCGGCCACTTTCTCTCGCTCGCCGCGCGGCTCGGCTCGTGTGGGGAATTGGTGCGTCTCGTCGGGCATGTAGTTTTTCTGTTCCTGCAGACTTTCTACTCGATGTGCCCTCGTTTCTTGCAACTTCGGCAGATGACATCGAGAAACCTGCATTCCGCTCTCGGGTGACTTCTCTCCGCAGCCAGCGCATTCCCGCCAAAATTTCTTTCCGCACTCTTCTTGCCGGCATAGCGTGCGGTGGACCTCGTCGTCTCCGTTCGTCTGACTCGGACGTCTCGCCATAGTCTTCGTTCTGGGTGGTAACGGAGATTGTTTCCTTCTCGTGGCCGGGTTTTGTTCATCCTGCTTGTGTTCATCTGTCTCAGTGGTAACGGCCCGATTTTTTCGCGGCTTCAGCGGCTGTGGCTTCCGCGATGGCCTCAACTAAGGTTATTTTAGGCTTGTTCAGTAGCTTACTTTGCAGCTGTTGAGTCGCTTAGTCCCAATATCACTCGGTCTCTCATAGCCTCAATCGAGGTTTAAGAATTCGCACTCTCCCCTATCTGTCGGAGAGCGGCTACGAAATCAGCTACCGTCTCACCTCTTTCTGGTCTCTCCGGTAGAATTCATGCGTTCTTATGAGGTTTGACACCGTTGGTGTGTAGTGCGTTTTCAGCAGTTTCTGGAGTTCGGACCAGGTTTAGCTGTTTAACGTCTCTGGGAGGCTTCGCCAGGGCTTTTTGCCATTTTGAAATGCGTCGGTGCAGTGCGTTATAAAAATGGCTCTTATTGCCGTTGTTCTGAGATTGTCCTCCATCTCATTGCTCTCCAGGTAGATCTGGAAGCGCGTCTGCATACTATCCCAGTCTTCCTCGTTGGGATTAAAAGGTGCGGGCGGTGCGTTGTTCCCAGCCATTCTGTTGTCGTCTGGAATTTTCTCTCACCGCGTGCTCTGGGGTCTCGCGTTCAGGCACGATCCCATCCTGCGTCCGCTCAGTGTTTTTGTCCGGAAAAAACACGAGGTAGACCGGGTTCCAACAGCAAAGTCTTTATTTTTTAAGCCAGGATGTAGAACAGGAACGTTGCTCAAGCCGCAGCTGGTCTTTTATACATTTTTCCCGGCCGGCTTGCAGCCAATGACAATTGTTTGATTTGCCACCTTCCCGCGGCTGCAGGGATTGGTTCAAAAAGGAACAATCCCTTTTCGTTCTAATGTATCCAATCAGAATGTATTATTTGAAGCCGGTTATTTGCATACAGAACAGGGGAAAAAACTCCAGAGAAGTTCCTGAGACAGGAAGTCTCGTCTTGCCAAGAATTAAATAAAGGTTAACGGAGAGGCAGTTTGTCTGTAAGCAACACCAGAATGTTTCCTTCCTGCCTTCCTTACAGGATTAGGCCAGTAATTTCTTCTAACAACCGTTGGTTCTCTGAACTGCTTAGAATGTTAACAAGTTCTAGTGAATAGGTGCGAACTGGTAGAATCCCATCCCTCAGGTCACCCCATCACATAGCGCTCAGCTCTTCAACTCTGGTTAGTGCCTTTAACTGCTGAGCCATGGTACTAAATGGTACAGATGTTGGTATTATTTCTTTTCCTTCCCATGAGAACAATTTCCCAGCCATAACTCTGTCAGATACTAGCAATCTGCTAGTTTACGTGGAGGGTGCCACCAGTTCTCCTTTTATAGCCACAGTATGGCTCCCATTTGGCTGGCTTTTACAGCTTCTTGGCTGGTAGCTTTTCATTCAAGTGGGCAGAAACTCAGTATTCTGCCAGTAGTACAGAAAGGGAATTTCAAGCAGGCGATTCTGGAAATAATACTGCCTAATATTTCTCTGGAGGGATTCAGCCTGGAAGATTTCTTTTTTTAAAATCATTCCTGTACTTACATGCCTGTATTCACACTGTCCCAAGTTGGGCTGTATTCGCTTTAGTTACGGGTTGCAGCATCATTGGTGTGTTTACTCACAACACTATAAGCCATGGTAGCTGAGTTCACACAACATGATACACCAAGCTCATCAATCCACATTATGGGTTTATGAAACAATCCTGTTTGGGCAGGTATTTTCATGCCGATGAAATTCTGTTTGTGAAAAGTTTAGTTTCTTAGCCTTCTTCCCAGGAAATATCTTTAGGGAAAGGCAAATCATACAGTAGTCTTCAACATACAACAATTTGTTTAATGACCATTTGAAGTTACAACAACACTGAAAAAAGTGACTCATGACCATTTTTCATACTTAATGACTATTGCAGCACCCCCTTGGTCATGTGATCAACATTTGGATGCTTGGCAGCTGACTCATATTTATGATGGTTGCAGTGTCCTGGGATCAGTGGTGGGATTCAAAAATTTTTACTACCGGTTCTGTGAACGTGGTTTGGTGGGCATAGTGTGGCTTGGTGGGTGTGGCTTGGTGGGCATGGCAGGGGAAGGATACTGTAAAATCCCCAATCCCAGCCTACTCATGGGGGAAGGTTACTGCAAAATCTCCATTCCCTCCCCACCCAACTAACCTGCTTTCCAGCTCCGTTCTCCAGTGCAGGGCAACAAAAGAAGATCCAGACGATCACCTGGGATTTGGGAGGCAGAGAATAGATGGGGCGGGGCCAGTCAGAGGTGGTATGTTCCGGTTCTGTGAACTACTCAAAATTTCCCCTACCGGTTCTCCAGAACTGGTCAGAACCTGCTGAATACCACCTCTGTCTGGGATCATGTGATCCCTTTGGGACCTTCAAGGGCAAATGGGGGAAGCCAGATTCACCTAACAATCTCGTTACTAGCTTAACAACTGCAGTGATTCATTTAACAACGGTGGCAAGGAAGGTGGTAAAATGGGGCAAAAACTTCCTTGACAAATGTCTCACCGAACAACAGAAATTTTGGGCTCAATTTGTAGCTGTAAGTCGAGGACTATCTGAATTTTTGCACCGGATGATGTGAGCGGTGGAGTTACTGTTATTGTTATTTATGTACATATATAGGCCTCCAATCTCACATACATGACTCTAGGTAGCCGACAATTAAAATAAGGGCAGCCCCACCTCACAAAGAAGCAACAAAAACAGAATGAAAAGCAACAGACATTATAGAAAACTAGCAACTGAGAACAGCCATACACACTCCAACTCACCATGAAATCCTTCTAGGACCTCAGGGTTGATGGCAGATTAGTACTACAACAACTTTTTCCTTCCAGGCTCACACCTCAAGCCCTTCAAATTCCTTTTCACCTTCAAATCCATTTTCAATTTCAAGGCTGAGTCTTGAATAGACCCAGAGGTAATGCAGAGAATAACTTTTTTTTTTTTTTGCAGAAACACCAGCTTTTCCTCTCACTTTGAAGAATCAGTGCTCGTCGAACAGATGTCACCATTTCCAGCTTTCTCAGTTGCAGACGGTTCTTCTAATATACAGCAAATATGCATTTTTATTATTCTACTGAGCTGGAGAAGAAAAAGATACAAGAGAGAGATGCTTTCGATAGGAGTTGTTGTTTTTGGCCAAATAGCTCTTTTAACATAAGGGCTCTAGTGCAATAGACAAGATAGTCACAATAACAGTGAAAAACCAGTTTCCATCATAAATCTACAACAAGGAGAAGAAATATTGGCAAAAACTATTTACGGATTGGGTTTTGGGAAACCAAATTCGAGGGTGAAAAAGAAAGACTGGACTAGTGTTGAAGCAAAATATCATACCACATGCAATGTGGTCCAATTCCTGAAGTCTGCTTTTTGGATTTGGACATATCTCTTTTTTGTTTTTCCAGCATCATGTTTCAGAGAATTTTTCACAATGTTCTGGCAAAGGAAACACAGTTAAGCCTCATATTATTTTGGTAACATCCTGCTGCTTTTCAAAACCCTGAATTCAGAATTGACGGGAGGAAAAGATTGAAGTTTGGAAGAGCCCATTCAAATGTAGCATGCTTGACATTAGAGATTCTTTCACTTTCCACTCTTCTCAGCTCTGCTCCTTCCTGCACTAGACCCAGTGTTTAGGACAGAATGGTATCAGAACAAGTGCAAAATTTTGTGAGAGATTAACTTCCAAACAGAGATGTCTGGGGGAGAGGGCAGTCAGAAAAGTCAAAAGATAGTGGCCCTAATTGCATCTCTCTCTCTCATCTAAAGTTCCTTTTTTATGATCTTGTAATCCCTTAATCCAGGATAGAGTTAGGAGTATCTGGATAGAAGTGAATGTTTACTGGCCAGATGCCCAATGGAGTTCACAGGAGATATTTTTTCTTTGCACCCTAGCTACCTAGGATTGAACTCTCAACCTTCTGAGTGGGAGGCGAGCATCTTCATCACAAGGCCACCACATGCTAATTATCATCTACCTATCTATCTATCTATCTATCTATCTATCTATCTATCTATCTATCTATCTATCTATCTATCTAT